>OW203768.1:1200589-1268115 GCA_934045905.1 Leuctra nigra | reverse complement strand
ATCAGCTGTACTTCTTCGTATTTTTTTTATATTTCGTTCGTGCATTTTTTTTATTTTTAAAATTATTCTTTTGAATTAGCACATGTTAATTTAAATCCAATAACCGTTGTTGTGTAAAACCTGTTTTACTTGCCCAGTTGTTGAAAGATTTTAATAGGAGATAGTTTATAGGAGAACGATGGATGGGAGTGGAATTTGGGGTGAGGTGATCGAACATTTACTTATTTTGTGAGCAAAGAGTATTTTGAATGTATCCTAATGTTTCAGTGCACTCAATTGTACTGCTTCCATATTGTTTTATTTTTATTTGTTGGTTTAAATGAAGGTGTTGGTTTCGCTTATTTTTGATATCACCACTTTTCAGTGCTGCATTTTTTATGTAATAAAATGTAATATAAAGCTAAGCTTCCAGATTATTTTTCCCATAGCAACTAATTGACATTTTTAACATCCTCAATTTCAACCAAATTTATAATGAATATTAATTCCAAGTGTTGGTATCTTTGAACGTTATCTCTTGACGTTGTTTTAACAATGTGTAATAAGGGTGTATTTTACAACCCCAACATCCTCACAACACCAGTTCACCCTCATTAAACCGTAACATTAGTAGTGTTCATTTGCATCACACTAAACTATAATTAAACTAACCGACGGTTTGGTTTTAAACATTTTGTTAGTAATCTGCCAATTACCAGGCAACTATGTGGGTAATAGATGGCTGCAATTTATGAACATTACATTTTGAAATCGTTTAAACTGCGTTTTCAGTGGGCATACCTGTTGCTGTTGCATTGCTAATATCTTCATTAATATGTTGTGTCTGTGATGTTAATGATAGCAGAGAAAATGAACGGGCCATTATAATTGGAGATTCAAAATGATATACGATATCTCTTATATTCTAATGATATTATATCCTCTTTGATATTATCTTTGATGTTATCTCAGGATTAACCTATAACGAACATTATTTTCTTCAATGTTGATTGTATTTTGTTGCCAATTAATAAATGCAAAAATAATATTTTTACAATACAGTTTCTGGGCTTTCAAACTATTTTATTAGTACACGGAAGAAATCTATGGCAATATTTATGGTTGTCCCAACCAGAATTATCGTTGGGCTAAAAGTAACGATAAAAACGATTGTCTGTTCTGCAAAGGCTAATGGTGAAGGAAAGGTTGGACGGAGGTGGTCGTGGCCTATTAGTAGATAACCTTCCCGTCATTCGCCTCCCTACTGAGGGCAACCACGAGCATGAACCAGCTAAGTTGCTGCAAGCGCGAGCGATTTTGCCGCTTGTTGCAGGCACTGTTTTGGATGCTATTGGAGACGATATGGGTAGGCGAAATGATTTGAAATTTTAATCAAGATTAGATAATAGACAAACTTAGGGTTATCACTTGGTACATTTTTCTTTTTTGCTTTGTTGAAATTTAATTTTAAAAATGTTCCAATGATGCGTTCTCTCATGGACGCAACGCATAAGACGCAACGTAAAACATCTCGGACGCAACGCATAAGACCAATGATGCGCTCTCTCATGGACGCAACGCATAAGACGCAACATAAGACTCGGACGCAACGCATAAGACCATGATGCGCTCTCTCATGGACGCAACGCATAAGACGCAACATAAGACTCGGACGCAACGCATAAGACCATGATGCGCTCTCTCATGGACGCAACGCATAAGACGCAACATAAGACTCGGACGCAACGCATGCGACCAATGATGCGCTCTCATGGACGCAACGTAAGACACGACTGCTTGGTATGCACACGCAGTGAGTGAAGTGTGTCTGAGCCACACCTGTGTCTCATCTCCACAATCAAGACGACGCCCTGAGAACACAACACTCTCGCGCCTGCGTGGCAGCACAATCACATGCGAGCGTTTAGACAGAAACATGGTGGTATATAGGTTAGGTGAGAGAACGCCCTATCTCGTTCCCATTGCCCGCGCGGTCTCAAAAAGCACGCTGTTCACAGTTCCACCGCCAGGCGCGTGAGCGTCACCCGGTCTGATGCACGGCGGGCTGATAGTCGCGGAACAGAAGTAAAACATCACAACTTGGCGGGAAGGTCTGTTAAAAGTTGCCAACGTCGATATTCCTATGTATTTTGACGCGCTAAATCCAAAAAGAATCGTTGGCAAGTTGTGGTTTGACTCCTTCACCCTTAAATTCAACAAAAACGGGGATAACTACCCTTATTCATAAAATCAGCTCTATGTCCAAAACTAGACGAGCTAAAACAAATCTTAAAAAAACATAATATAGCTGGCAATGTCATGAACATATTTGTCGCTGCATGTATGGTCAAAATGTCAACATATAACTGTCAAAATTATTTTTTTATTTCGACTTGATTAAAATTCCGCCAAATTGAAAACATAACACTCAATTCCGGCAAGAATATACAAACCAAGCAGTTGCCATTTTTTCGTAACATTCCCAACTTCTCGACTGCCATAACAAAAGAAACGGCATGCAAAAATATTGAATAGTTTCGTCTACACAAATTTTCAAATACATTTGCCTCAGATCGCGGCCGCCTCGGCTCGACTCACGCGGCGTAGACCCCGCCTTCCTTTACAGCCATTCAGCCAATTAGAATAAAGAATGACATCATGTTGATCAGCTGATTCCTAGCTTCTTCAGGGTTTTCTGCATAAAAATGCATTTGTTTTATTATGATAATATGATATAAGTATGACATTATGTCCTTACGTATCTCACGCGGCGAAGGTATACATAAAGATAAATGATATTTCACAAGATCACAATGAAAGTAGCAAAGCAACACATGAAAGACTGGACAATATGTCACATAATTAACTATCTGTGGAAAACATAATTGTAATTAATGATAATATTAATATGATAATAGTAATACGATATCGACTTATGCCAATAAATATGAACGTGACGTGTCAACGCATTGTCCGATATTATTATTAATTAAAATCATACTTTTATGCACAGTGTTGAATGAATTCCAACAATTTAGCCCGGGGGGGGGGGAGGGGGGGGCCTACAGATTTTGCAAAAATAAGTGGTCTAGCCGGGCTCAATGGGTTCTTGACACCCAGAAAACTGCCGCGCGGCGAAATTTTTTATAACTGACTATCTTAGATTAGTTTCAAATTAACTTATAGAGCATGTTGGGTCTGTCATATCTGCAATCTAAAGGAGGTCTATAATGACAAGTTTGACAGTGCAAAAGGTGTCAAAGTAGGGAAAAAGTAGGGTTTGTAAAATGTTCGGCTCCCCCCCCCCCCCCCCCCCCCCCCCCTTCAAGGATGCCATGATGCAACACTGTTTGTGCATACCAAATGGCGAAAAATTATGTTCACCATGAGATCACAATGAATGTAGATGTCACAAAGTCAAGACTATAGATAATATCTTACAAATTAAAGGTAATGAAAAATATGTTTTATCTGTGGACTGATAATAGCCATCTTGCCAGAAGTGCCTCCATCACGGGAACTTAATGAGCCCAGATTGTAATGAAGAATCATTGAACAGTGTATTTGGACAAAGGGCAATTAATTTTTTCGTGTGCTCACAAAGATGATGTTGATTATTCACTACATTTAAACTAAAGAATGCGACAACATTGCAAACAAACAACAATGTCTCTGAAGTGAAACCAAACCAAGAAAAAGTTATCAAAATTAACGACATCGTAAAACATAATTTTAATTGCCTACCTATGTGTTAATTACTTAATTAGTAATAGTAACATTTCAGTTTGAAATAGTTTATCGTGTGCAATTTCAAATATCAACCATTCAGTGCACAGTACTAAAAAATCAATGAAAACAGTGATAGAACATTATTGTATTTTTACATAAGTATAACAAATAGCGTATTGCTTAAACTGATACGTAAACAATTATTATCGTTTGTGAACACACAATATGCGTAAGTGTAGAAATGAACGCGGCGTGAAATAACACTTTGCCGTCAGCGAAATCCTCGTCCTTGCATATGCTTGCATTACAAGCGTCAGACCGGGTGATCGCAGCGCGCGCTGCGGCAGCGCGCGGAACCGCGTGCGTTCTTGTACCACTGCTTCAGCTTTGGTTCACTCACCTAACCTATATACCACCATGGACAGAAACACTCGCAAAGAAAGGTGGCAACTGTACAGCAACTGTACAGAAGAATCACAAATAGTTGAGCGAGCGACTCCTTGGCTCTTTTCGTACGAACCTCTGTTTCTGTTTTATTTTGTTTTTTAATTTTTCCTTCGATTGATCTGAAATTTGCACACATGTAAAGACCAACCAGAAATTTTGCATGACCATCCTGAGCAATTTTTTTGGGGGAAAATAATGCTCCTAAATTGTTGTGTAAAGAAGATCACAATTTGAAATATGGCGGAATTCTTCTTCATAGATACTTAGTATAGTATTTGTTTTCATGAAGATAAATTCAGAATTATATCAAATATCTGGGCAAGGATAACATAATGTATACAAACATGTTTTCTAAATGATTCCACAAGTCAAGAGCTTTACTTCACAGGAAGAACGTTGCAAGTTGAGCGAAGAGACAAGTAATGAGTGGATATCTCCACGCACCAGGACTAGCAGGTATTTTAATCCTGGTTAATCCTGCAGAACATGCAACTGGATAACTCCAAGTGCAAATAAACACCGTCATATCGTACTTCATCAGCCAATGGAATGTCCAGTAACTCTGTCAGGATTAGCGCTGCATTCGCGCAGGATTCTCAGCCCACAGCTCTGTTGCACACGGCTCTGAAGTTGTACACTCAATTAGTCAACATTCAAGTCAACAATTTGTGCAACAATCATG
This sequence comes from Leuctra nigra, assembly GCA_934045905.1. Lineage (NCBI taxonomy): Eukaryota > Metazoa > Arthropoda > Insecta > Plecoptera > Leuctridae > Leuctra > Leuctra nigra. The sequence continues at coordinate 1,263,278 of OW203768.1, read as the reverse complement.
TTGCTTCGTACTTCCAAGTACGTTTACAAATTATAATTAACATTAGTGTGAAAATACCTTAGACGTCGTTGGAAAATACGCACAATATTGTCAGTGTTTGTTTGATTTGATGGGTTTTTAAACTGCTTTGCAAATTAATATGGAATATTATGAGCTGTTTTCTTCTTCATTTTCTTCATAAGTCGCAATAATTTTCTTTGTGAATTATAATTGTACATCTGTTCAACGTGGCGTCAGGGGTAACTGCCCCCCCTCCCCCCCCCCCCCCCCGTGCGCTGCATAGGTCGCAATATCACAATTTGGAAAGTCTTCACAGTAAATTGGTAAACAAAACATTGTAACAAAAGAAGTATGCAAATATTTAAAAGTGGTGGAAATTGGCCACGGGCCGATGGAGTCTATTTCATTCTGAGATGTATTGTACTGAACTGATGTCAAGTGGAAAGAAGGTTGTTGTACAGAGCGAGGTCTATTAGTGATGTTTACGAGTCTGCAAGTGGTCCATCTGATGATCTCATCGCCTGTTGCATCTGTCCAGTTGATCTGACCCACAAACATCGCGAGCAGCTGGCAGATTCACATCACTTGGCGGGCGCAAGCGCTCGGCCGTTTTAGCACATTGAGAGAGACACATTGTTTCATCTTTGAGAGGATGTTCACATGATCAATCTGATTGTAGCACTTTTTCATTTTTCTTCGAGCCTTGTTAATTAGGCGCTGGTTATTCATCAAAACCACACAAAACTATGAAATTTCCGATACGATTGGAGACCATACCCGTGAACCAATTTTCCATTAAAAATGTTTAACGTCGCACTGTTCTGCAACTAGTCTAGTGGCGCCGGATGAATGATGATGATGAAGAAGAGGTTAAGGATGGCCAGTTAGGGAACCTTCCCAGTCAGTGTGGACTGCCTGAGCCGACTTGCCATCTGAGAAAGCTCATCAGATCACGTGTTGCTCTGTGAGTTTCCATTACCTAGCTGTCTTGGTGTTGATTCACGTGCTCATTTGTTCTGAACATATGAACATCAGGGCGCGCCTCATGTGAATGCAACATTGTATCAGTCATTTGCCAGGTGGCAGCTGCACCTTGCTACAGATCACTGCATGCTAATCCGCAGAGCAGAGCAGAGCAGAGCAGAGCAGAGCAGAGCAGAGCAGAGCAGAGCAGAGCAGTGCAGAGCAGAGCAGAGCAGAGCAGAGCAGAGCAGAGCAGAGCAGAGCAGAGCAGAGCAGAGCAGAGCAGAGCAGAGCAGAGCAGAGCAGAGCAGTGCAGAGCAGAGCAGAGCAGAGCAGAGCAGAGCAGAGCAGAGCAGAGCAGAGCAGAGCAGAGCAGAGCAGAGCAGAGCAGAGCAGATCACTGCATGCCAATCCGCAGAGCAGAGCAGAGCAGAGCAGAGCAGAGCAGAGCAGAGCAGAGCAGAGCAGAGCAGAGCAGAGCAGAGCAGAGCAGAGCAGAGCAGAGCAGAGCAGAGCAGAGCAGATCACTGCATGCCAATCCGCAGAGCAGAGCAGAGCAGAGCAGAGCAGAGCAGAGCAGAGCAGATCACTGCATGCCAATCCGCAGAGCAGAGCAGAGCAGAGCAGAGCAGAGCAGAGCAGAGCAGAGCAGAGCAGAGCAGAGGCCGTCGTTATACTCACTTCGTTCTCTGCAGAGCAGAGCAGAGCAGACGCGTTGAATGTCATGTAGTTTGCAATTATACCGCTCAATAATGTGGTGTATAACTTTTAAAAGAGTACACGTTCGTATTGCTAAATTTTTTTCCCTGATAGTTCTGATAGGTCTAAGATAAAAAGTGTTTTGTTAAAATCTAACGGTACAAAAAAAATAACTTGTTAGTATAGAGAATACATTGTAATCCCATAAAAGTAAATTAGTTGGATGTGAAATTGAGCGAAATTCTTAATTTGAAATCGCTTTTTGGAGATCAATTTAAATACAAACATTTTGGATGGTTTTGGAAATGCAATTATTTTTCTATCTTTTCGTTTCGACTAGCCGACCATAGGTTATCCCAAAAATTGTGGTTTGCGTACAATGTGGCATTTACTAATTGTGATTTGAAATTAATATCTTGTTTTGTCATGAGAGTGACCAAATTCGCTGGGTTCAGTAGAGAGGATTTGATTCCACGGTTCTTTGTGTTATCATCGAGTGGAGATTACTGTAACGTTGTAAATTTGCAGTAGAGTCAGGATAATATGAAAGAGTTGCGAAATTGAAAATATCCTGCCGCACTGGGAGCTCGAACCCAAGGCCTCTCTCTTGCCGGGCGAGAGCTCTATCAACTGAGCTACACATTCGTAAAATAAATTATTTCCTATTTCGCAAAATGTGTGGTATTTATTAACTTCTAGCAATTGTAATGCATTTAGGCGTTTCCAACAGTGACATAAACAGTGCATACTTCTTAGTGTTCTCCGTGCATTTGTTCCATCAAACACGTGTTTTTCAACTGCTAAAGAAATTGCTTGCAGATTCAAGTTTTACAAGTTCCTTCAACTATTACTGGTTTAACATAATCTGCAGAGATTGAGCAAATGAATGTACTTCTATTAATTACCTGTAACTGGTTGGAATACGGAGTTGGATTCAGATAAGTGTTTTTACCTGCTTTTTACTCCGCGATGCCGCTGATAGTTCGTTTAAAAGCAGGTATTTGTTATTTTTAAAATGACTTTCATGTAAATGCTCATTCGTGTTCTTAAAACTGAGCAATGACATTATCTGGCGAGTGTTTATTGTAACTGATACATCCAGCTAGACTAGTTGGAAGTTATAAAACTACGTATCTATTTGATTATTGCGCAGAGAAGAACGGTGTTTTATTGTTTTATTCGAACTTTGGAAGCTGAGGGCTACTTCTGGGTTATAAAATGATGGGTTTTTTTCTGTGGCTTTACGTCGCACTGTTCTGCAGCGAGGCTAATGGCGACGGATGAATGATTATGATGATGATTGGGAGATGATGGTGAAGAGTATGTAAGGATGGAAGGTGGGAAGGAGGCGGTCGTGGCCTATGAGTAGGGACCCTTCCCAGCATTTGCCTGTCGACTGAGGGAAAACCAAATAAACCCCAGTCAGGAAGGACGGCCGCGGGAATCGAACCCGGGCCTCGGAATACAAGTTCAGAGCGTTACCACTCAGCCAACCTGTTCCGTAAAATGATGTTTTGGGTGAAAAGTTAAAAAAAATGTCGTTTCTTATTTACTAAAAAAGTATGGGTGTAATGTTTGAGAACATTTATAGAATCTTTTTATCGTATAGTGTCGAGGGGTGTTAGTGTTGGGGCACTCTAGTAGTACCTTTAACGTTGCACTGTTCTGCTACTCTAACCTAATGACAGCCGATGATTAATTTTGATGATCAGTCGTGGATTTGAGTCTTCACTTAAGAAAACCTGGGTTCATGTAGTTCACCCCCCTTTTTGGAAATTTGCCCCAAAACTATTGCAATCGCTTGTGCTACGTTTGTGCTGGTGTGCGCAGTAAAATTTCAAATTTGTTAAAAATAAAAATTTTGTCAAATTTGTTAAATTTGTAAAAACGAATCTGGTGTCTGTTCTAGAACGTTTTCCCGATTCCATTCTGATGGAATCCGGTCACGGCCTTATGGATTAACATTGCATGGAGTCGAATTCCAGTGGAATTGGGAATTTAAAAGTTCTAATATGGCCCCAAGACACTATTCCCGCAAATAAGCGATACGTGATGGAGCCACTTCTGGCAAGATGGCTACTATCAGTCTACAGATTAATGTATTGGTTTCTACAGTACGTTCTACAAGGACCTTTCAGCGCTTGAGGGCAAATGCCAAAATACAAACGCCAATAAAATGCTGTATACACCTCAGAAATGTGGATTTTCTTTGGTCATCTATTATTATGAGGTGAGGAAGAGGTAGTGTCAGAAAACTAGCCAAAATTAGTGTGGAAAATAGGAATTCTAAATGGAAAACAGATTTTTCACTGTTTCAAATTCCATGTAGAACGTACTGGACATTTCGCGTTTCCATAGTGCAGTGAAAAAGGCGAAATTAAAATTTAGTTATAAATTTACTTTTTTAGCCATAACAAACAACTATAGCAAATATTTATATTTATGCTTCCTAGAACCAGAAAATCCAGCCGAGGTTCGTCGTGTTCCTTGTGTTCTCGAATAGAAGTTGAAATGTCCTGATGCACCAGCAAGTGAATGCACGGCCAGCTGGATACTTGTATTCGCTAACGAGATCCGTCGTGTTCCTTGTGTTCTCGAATAGAAGTTGAAATGTCCTGATGCACCAGCAAGTGAATGCACGGCCAGCTGGATACTTGTATTCGCTAACGAGATCCGTCGTGTTCCTTGTGTTCTCGAATAGAAGTTGAAATGTCCTGATGCACCAGCAAGTGAATGCACGGCCAGCTGGATACTTGTATTCGCTAACGAGGTCCGTCGTGTTCCTTGTGTTCTCGAATAGAAGTTGAAATGTCCTGATGCACCAGCAAGTGAATGCACGGCCAGCTGGATACTTGTATTCGCTAACGAGATCCGTCGTGTTCCTTGTGTTCTCGAATAGAAGTTGAAATGTCCTGATGCACCAGCAAGTGAATGCACGGCCAGCTGGATACTTGTATTCGCTAACGAGATCCGTCGTGTTCCTTGTGTTCTCGAATAGAAGTTGAAATGTCCTGATGCACCAGCAAGTGAATGCACGGCCAGCTGGATACTTGTATTCGCTAACGAGATCCGTCGTGTTCCTTGTGTTCTCGAATAGAAGTTGAAATGTCCTGATGCACCAGCAAGTGAATGCACGGCCAGCTGGATACTTGTATTCGCTAACGAGATCCGTCGTGTTCCTTGTGTTCTCGAATAGAAGTTGAAATGTCCTGATGCACCAGCAAGTGAATGCACGGCCAGCTGGATACTTGTATTCGCTAACGAGGTCCGTCGTGTTCCTTGTGTTCTCGAATAGAAGTTGAAATGTCCTGATGCACCAGCAAGTGAATGCACGGCCAGCTGGATACTTGTATTCGCTAACGAGATCCGTCGTGTTCCTTGTGTTCTCGAATAGAAGTTGAAATGTCCTGATGCACCAGCAAGTGAATGCACTGCCAGCTGGATACTTGTATTCGCTAACGAGATCCGTCGTGTTCCTTGTGTTCTCGAATAGAAGTTGAAATGTCCTGATGCACCAGCAAGTGAATGCACGGCCAGCTGGATACTTGTATTCGCTAACGAGATCCGTCGTGTTCCTTGTGTTCTCGAATAGAAGTTGAAATGTCCTGATGCACCAGCAAGTGAATGCACGGCCAGCTGGATACTTGTATTCGCTAACGAGGTCCGTCGTGTTCCTTGTGTTCTCGAATAGAAGTTGAAATGTCCTGATGCACCAGCAAGTGAATGCACGGCCAGCTGGATACTTGTATTCGCTAACGAGATCCGTCGTGTTCCTTGTGTTCTCGAATAGAAGTTGAAATGTCCTGATGCACCAGCAAGTGAATGCACGGCCAGCTGGATACTTGTATTCGCTAACGAGATCCGTCGTGTTCCTTGTGTTCTCGAATAGAAGTTGAAATGTCCTGATGCACCAGCAAGTGAATGCACGGCCAGCTGGATACTTGTATTCGCTAACGAGATCCGTCGTGTTCCTTGTGTTCTCGAATAGAAGTTGAAATGTCCTGATGCACCAGCAAGTGAATGCACGGCCAGCTGGATACTTGTATTCGCTAACGAGATCCGTCGTGTTCCTTGTGTTCTCGAATAGAAGTTGAAATGTCCTGATGCACCAGCAAGTGAATGCACGGCCAGCTGGATACTTGTATTCGCTAACGAGATCCGTCGTGTTCCTTGTGTTCTCGAATAGAAGTTGAAATGTCCTGATGCACCAGCAAGTGAATGCACGGCCAGCTGGATACTTGTATTCGCTAACGAGATCCGTCGTGTTCCTTGTGTTCTCGAATAGAAGTTGAAATGTCCTGATGCACCAGCAAGTGAATGCACGGCCAGCTGGATACTTGTATTCGCTAACGAGGTCCGTCGTGTTCCTCGTGTTCTCGAATAGAAGTTGAAATGTCCTGATGCACCAGCAAGTGAATGCACGGCCAGCTGGATACTTGTATTCGCTAACGAGGTCCGTCGTGTTCCTCGTGTTCTCGAATAGAAGTTGAAATGTCCTGATGCACCAGCAAGTGAATGCACGGCCAGCTGGATACTTGTATTCGCTAACGAGGTCCGTCGTGTTCCTTGTGTTCTCGAATAGAAGTTGAAATGTCCTGATGCACCAGGAAGTGAATGCACGGCCAGCTGGGTACTTGTATTCGCTAACGAGGCGAAGTTATGGCGCTATTCCGCCGGTCGAGCCGACTTCTCCGATAGCCAAGCGGGATGAGTTCTTTCTTCTGAGATCAGTAATGAGTGCGACAACCCTGGGCGAAATAATGGAGTTGCTTGCAGTTCACACAGCTTGTTTCATGGAGGGAATGCCCTTAATGTTCAGTTAGATAAAATATACATTTGTTGGATGTTGTTAAATGCCAAGAAGGCAGAAGCAAACTTTTAACAAACTTTCAATAGAAATATAGTTGTATTATTTGTGTACCTACATCATACTAGTGGTATAACTTGAGATTTCGCATTTTTTAGGGTCGTCTAACTTTTTTAAAAAATGTAGACATTTTCAAATACTTTATAACACTTTTCAAATATTTTAAATAGTTACGTGCTTTTAGGAAGGTTGGATCTCTGTTCTTAATTGGCACTATAATGTCCCCCTTTAATTTCCCCCACATTGATTATTGACATTTCGGAATGGAAATGACCGAGTTCACTGACCTTGTGAAAACATGTTTTCAAAATTGAGACGTTTTGCAAAGGACAAGTTTTGTTTATCGTCAACCTTTTAGACAAAATTATTCGCAATTTGTTATGTTATCAAATTTCGTCGACTCTATGATGTACAGTTTGTAAGTTCAAGTTCACATGGAACGTGGTGTGTGTTGATAATTCCATCTGAGAAGTATTTCAAACTTATGTCTTATTTATTTCAATGCTGTTTAACGTCGCACTGTTCTGCAACTTGGCTAATGGCTGATTATGATGATGATGGGAGATGATGATGAAGAATAGGTGAGGATGGACGGTGGGAAGAAAGCGGTTGTGGTCTATTAGTAGGGAACCTTCCCATCATTTGGCTCTCGACTGAGGGAACCCACGAGAAAAATCCCTCAGTCAACGGCCTCTGGAATCGAACCCGAGACATCTGGATTCAAAACCCAGAGCGTCACTTCTTGAGCCAACTTGCTTATTGAAAGTTTTAAATTCCATTAACTGTAAGAATGACGACCTTGAAATCTTATGTAAAGCCATGGTCATTTAGCTCAATTTTGAATACGATTTTAAAGACTGTATAATATCAGTAAAGATATTTATAATGTTAAAAAATGTTTCTATTAGATTGCTACACAGCAATCTAATAAATAACTTGAGTTAAAATTTAAATGTCGATCATTCTTGCAGTGAATAGATTTTAATAATATTTTAAGGCACTAAAATCTCAAGTCATTTGTACCGTTTAGCACACTTCTGAATATTATTTATATCTTTTATGTTTTTTATATGTTGATAAATATTAAATAGTTATCGCTCCATTGATATCTGTTTTTTAAAGTATTTATCAAGCGAGCGGAGCGAGCGCTTTCACTTGAAACTTACGGCTCGAAACTCTGTTATTTTTTTGTTTATTTGTGCTTTTGGCATTAAATTTTAAACAAAGTCACGGAGCAAGTTATTTTTTTCACAAAACATTCATTACTATCCAGTGCAGAGTGCTAAGGATTTCCATCAAAATCGATCGATTAGTTTCATCGGAAACTTGATTTGTAGTTTGTACCTACTTTGCTTGGCAATGGGGATGAAAGAAACTCTGTGTGCAAATATAAATTGGAATATTTTGAACGATCATCACCAAATTTTGCATGGTCATTGGGACCAGCATTATAAGTGTTTTTTGACAAATCTGTAATGAACTTCAAGAATTAATTGACACTTCACTGACATTTTCTATACACATATTTTATCACTGCCACCTACAACTTAGATAGATTAGCTTAGATAGTTAGATTATCTTCAACGGGCCAAGGTATGTAGAGAACAGATTTCACACCAATTCGCATTCAATTTGAAGGCTCGCTTATCAACACGTTACACGGAGCGTTTTCCTAGTTTATGTCAAGATAATAATTCTATGTCACTGCAAGATTGTTATTGGTTCTCGTGATACCAACCTGCTGCCTGCACATGTCCGCGCCTGCCATTGCAACACGTCCAGTGTTCTGCAATCAGCAGTTGGTACACTGGATTATCTCTGCATTCTTGAACCAACACAGCAGCCGCCATTACGGCCCACACGTAGTGGCTCGTTAAATGCAGTGCGTCGTTAAAGTTATTACCTGGGAACGTCGCTCCATTAGCGCAATTGCTGTTACAATTTACCGCACTTTTCAATAGGGATTTAATGGACAGCAAATAAGATTTAAATAAATCCATATACATGTAGTTATTATTGAATGTAATGACTGTTTATAATTTACCTCACTCTGGAATGAATATAATATTTAACAATTTGCACGCCTTTAACGTTTAACCCCCGAAAGTTAATGTGGGTTGAACAAATCTGACGCTGCCCATATGTCACATATTTAGAGTGGTAATTTATCCATTCACATTTTACAGTGCAATACTTATCTGCGAAAAGTGATTTATTTATAATATTTTTAGCCTGGAAACATTTTCCCTCATATTAGATTGTGACGTCACGTGAAAAAGCTTATCCAATTTTGACAACTCTATCACATAAAAATACTGAAAACTTAATATAAGTAGAGAGTTGTAGTTACAGGTTACAGGACATGTTATGAATCTTTCATATATTATGTTGAAAAATGTATACTTTAAAATTGTTACCTAATATTTTAAATAAAATAAAATATTTTCTGGGATGACCATTCTCTTTTCCAATCTTAGTGGTGTTAAAATCGCACCAAATTCATGCCTGAAATTCAAAAATTTCATTTCGCTAGGAGCCCTCACCATCTTTGTTGACCGTCATCTTCGTTGAAGTAAACATCTTCATATATCTGAGTTTGTCGTGAGGTTGGGGCGAGGGTTGCCGGGCACTTCCTGTGTCTTATCGCGGTCATCAGAGAGGGTTTTAGTGTCGCAGGATTGAGTACTCTTGTATCTAGCGACAGTTCAATTAAACGTGCCACAATCAGATGCGATCGCAATGCGGCTCATAAAGCTGCCGGGTCATAAACAGAGAGATTGTGCAAGAAGTGGGGTTATGGGCAGGTGCCCTTGTTGATAGGCTGAGGTCGAGCGTTGCCACGTCACTTACTCTCTTTTCTCTGTGTGATTTGTAGGCAATGAGCCACTCCTAACGTTCAACCATTCCATCTGAACATTCGCTACATGTCATATGGGTGAATTCATTGAAATTCAATAATAAATAAATGTTATACCTACATTTTCTTTCCTTTTAATTGTAGCCTCTGATTATCCGTAACATAGGTACTTGATGTAGACTGACCCAAGCCCCATGCTGTATAGTCCCATGTCACATCATGAAGTAATGACGGTTCTGCTAATGTCGAGACAGTTCGTAATTACGGACATCAGGACCTGTGGAGCAACGGATAACGCGTCTGCCTACGGAGCAGAAGATTCCAGGTTCGAATCCTGGCAGGTTCGACACATTTTATTTTTTATATCTTCAATTAAAAAGAAAATAGAGGAAATCTAAAAATTCAGCATTGAAAAGTAATGATATCAAAAAATGCTTCAAGTCAACACATTATTTTACAAATCAAAAATTATCGAATTTTAAGTGAATTATAGGTAAGTTTGTGTATTTGATTTCTGGCCTATACTTCTAAAACCATTCATGTTGCGTCAAGTATTTTCTTGATTTATAAAAAATCAATGGCCCATATTTGATATCACTACTTTCAATGATGAATTTTTAGATTTCCTCTATTTTTGTTTTAGTTGAAGACACTTGGCTGGTATTTTTAGACGTTTTTTTTACGGGGATTTCTTATATTCTTCTCAGATTATTTCTGAAAAAGCGCGCTGTCTCCGTTATAAAATGATGTTTTCGCCTTCAATTTGACAATTGATTGTGCACGGTATTGTCGAGTGTCTCAATGACTCGCTTCTAATCAACATCAAGTGTTCATGATGGGCTAGACGTATTGTTGGCACGCTCACTACCTCATCATCTGGACCTGTGGCGCAACGGATAACGCGTCTGCCTACGGAGCAGAAGATTCCAGGTTCGAATCCTGGCAGGTTCGACACATTTTGATTTATTAATTAATTTTTTTAATACCAACTTCACCATGTTACCGTCTTTTTTACATGTAAAATGTACCAATTTGTAACCGAAAGTCGACTTTTCAAATAAATGAGAATACATTTTAATTTCTTCTATGTGATGTTTTAAATTGCGATTAATTTTTAAACTTTCTTCACTATTCTTGAAAAATTAATGATTATAATGATGATTGAGAGATTATCGATGAATGTAAGGATGGACGGTGGGAAGGAGGCGGTCGTGGCTCGTTAGTAGGGAACCTTCCCCACATGTGTCTTTCGACTGAGGGAAGGACGGCTGTTAGTGTAAATTCAGAATATTGCTGTCTGAGCCAACTTGCTCCATCACTTTACTTGCAGCGATTCCATCTCTAAAGAGTTCTGGAAACTGATGGCTGCGTCAAATTTTCACAAATTATGGACATCCTAGGCTCATTGTTTACTCCACTGTAATGCAACTTTGGGAGGTAGTTTTAATACACTTTTTCTCGTAATACTATTACAAAAATGTAGAAATACTTGATCAAAAAGAAAAATATTTCAATGTTTCATGAAAAATATTAAAAATAAAACTCCTTTATTTTGTATTTTTCTAATTTATTTTATTTTTCATATTTTTCTTAAAAATTATGAAAATATAACTTTTTTTATTTAAAATTGTTTTTTTGTAATAGTTTTACGAGAAAATGGGTAACCATACTACCTCACAAAGTTGCATTACAGTTAAGAAAAAATTAACCTTGGATGTCCATATTTTGTGAATATTTGCGTCAGCCGTCAGTTTCTTCAGCGGCAGGACTCCAAACATCTCCATACACGTGTAGGTATAAACGCCGCCGTCTTTACCTCGTCTCATTTCCTGTCCAAGTCTCCATATCCTCGCAAAACGTTTACTGCATGTACAAGGTGTAACATACAGGCAGGTGATGCATGGACATATGTACCATTACACGACTCCATAGGTGTGTGTTTGTCCGACACAGACCGTAGCTCAGGGCGTAAAGCTGCTTGTAACACAGAGTGTCGCTTAGGATATTACGTTTAATTGGCGGTTATTTTTGTTACTGCTTGCGGCACAGGGATGATTGTCGACTGGGTTTAAGAGTGAAGGTAGACATTTTAGAGAATATTTACTAAATTCGTCATATAACTATTGAAAAATTAAATTTTTGAAAACTGTGAAATAATAACATATCGATTTTTTTTAGTCGACGTTGCAGACTAACTTTTAAACTCTATATTTGTGCCCAATTCGCCTCAAAGCTAGAAAAAAATGCAATTTTACCTTTAAGCCGAGTTTGTGCACAAATTTTGTATTTATAAGTCGGTGTTTGATTTGTTAGGATCGACTAAAAATTTAGCTATTTTAATTATTTTTCACATTTTTCATAATTTTAATGTTGCAAAAGTTATGACGAATATAGGAAATATAATCTGTATGTGTCTTCTTCGAGTGCAGACGACTCTTAAGGTGATTTAGAATTTAGAATTTAGAATTTAGAATTTAGTGATTTAGCTCGGCCGTTTTAGAAAATTGAGAGAGAAAAATTGTTTCATAAGTGAGTGTAACTTTTACAGGATGTTCACATGATCAGTCCGATTGTATATTAGTAGCACTTTTTAATTTTTGCTTATTGCATCGTTAATGAGGCGCCGGTTATTCAACAAAACCGCGCAAAACTATGAAATTTGCGATACGATTGGAGACCAAACCCGTAAACCAATTGATCTCAAATTTTAATCATGATTAGATGAAAGACAAACTTAGGGTTATCACTTGGCACATTTTTGAAATTTAATTTTATACGGCCCCCAGCGAGACGAGAAAATAGCTAATTTTTCACAAAAAATCCACTAATTATTACTAATTAACGAGACAAAAAATTAAAAATGTACCAAGGGATAACCCTAAGTTTGTCTTTTATCTAATCACGATTAAAATTTCAAATTATTTGGTCCACCCATTTCGTCTCCAATCGTATCGCAAAAAGTGTCTACAAAAAGCAGCAAAATCGCTTGCGCTTGCAGCACCTTAAGAGGCAAACGGAAGCGAACGGGAATCGCACGGTTCGTCAGAACGTTTTTTTGAAATTGTGTCTTCCCACTTAAAAATTTTAAAAAATCAGATAGTAACGACCCATAACAGCCTATACTAAATAATGCCGCACACTGGAGCTCATTATGACCTCTAGTGCGACCTAAAAGTGTTAAATACGATATTTTTAATAAAATAATCGAAAATAATCGTATTTAACACTTTGAGGTCGCACCAGAGGTCATAATGAACTCCAGTGTGCGGCATTATTTAGTCTATTAAGCTGTTATGGGTCGTTACTATCTGATTTTTTAAAATTATTAAGTGGGAAGACACAATTTCAAAAAACGCTCTGACGAACCGTGCGATTCCCGTTCGCTTCCGTTTGCTTCTTAATTCTATGAATAGGTTTTTTTTTCAGCTTGTAATTGAGTAATTGTGTTTGAATTAGTGTGATCGTGACAATGTCTTGAGATAGTGGCTTCGAGGTGTATTACTTTCCCATTAGCTGGCTGCGAACACACAATGTGGCTAATGCAGCTTGGTCGTTCAGACTGAATGCAAATGAGTCGCTGTGGGCTGGGTGACGTCACGTAGTGCAACTACCCCATTGTCGTGGTTCATTCCACGCATTGTAGCGTGCATGCGGAATAGATCTTAACATAATTCATTTTATCTTCTTCTCAATCTCAACTATTTATTACATTTTAACTCGGTGGTTAGGGTTTTTAGGGGGGAATTACTGCCCCAAAAATAAATCCTACATTTTAAATAAATTCTCATAATTGTGAAGAAATACTCTAGTGGTAGATATCAGGGCCGAAAATACTGTCCTAAACCCAAAGATTTGTTTTCTTGGTCCTGTGTCGTACCTGCATATGGCTGTGTGGCCTTCCCCACTACATGTTTGGTGCGTAATCAATCGTGTTTCCCAAAATTACCGTACAGTTATATAGAAAAATGATTTTTAATATTAGGTATTTTAAAAATCACATTTTGAGGAGTTAACTATCTTGGCAGGGGGGGGGGGGGGGGGGGGTCGGGGGGGTCAAATGGTGATTAAAGGTTGAGAACCGCTTGAACACGTTCAGCACATTTACACATTGTTGAGAAAATGTTCAAATAATATTTCAAATTTACTTTCTTTTTTTACATCCCTAGTCTTTATCAAATTGGTTCAGAATAAGGCTCTAACTTTATTAGAGGAGCTGAGTTTGAATCCCTCAGCCATCCTTCCTGAAGATATTGTTTCGTCGTTTCCCTCTGTCAAGGGGCAAAATACCTAGTAGGATGGGTAGCTATGTTTTTTAAAACTGTAATTACGAAAAAAAATCAATCATTAAAATTAATATAAATTTTTAACATGATAGTGACACCGCCCCTAGACATTCGGCGCCTTAGGCAGTGGTCTATGTAAGTTTGTTTGCCCTACACATGTGCATCTATCTACTTTTTACGGGCAACCCCTCAATTGGCTTCACTTAAAAACTTGATAACATATTTCTAAAATTGGTAAAACGTTATTTAATGAATGTTCAAACTTGACTTGGCATATTCTGGTAATGAGATCTCCTGATAGTAAACTACGGGTATAGTTTTATACTTTCACAACCTACCGTTAGGGCGCGGCCCTGTCTTCAGGCGGCCATTCATGTTAGCGCTTTTGTAATAAAACTCTAATAACTCAAATTAAAAATGCGATGATAAAGTTAAATGTACGTTAATGAGGACTTAATCACTTTAATCTTATTTTATGACGTCATAAAGTTAAAAACCTGATTTGACGTACATTTTACTCGAAGCAGATGGCGATGTGTTTTCTCAAATTTGGTCTCAAGATAATGAGATAATGAGCGGGTGGGGGGAATACTTGACACAGTATTAATGAGAAGAGAATTGTAAAACATTAGATTACATTTAATAGCGTCTGTCCTTGGACTATGTAGAAAAGTCAAAAGTGCATTTGACTTTCAAGGAAAGTAGGCACATATAGGAACTAAGTTTTAAGCGCTCAGCCGTTTTAGCAAGTTGAGAGGGAAAAATTTTTCATAAGTGGTGTAACTTTGAGTGGATGTTCACATGATCAGTCTGATTGTATATTAGTAGCACCAAAGATATTATTAAAGGAGTATTCATAACATCTTTGGTAGCACGTTTTCATTTTTGCTTCGTGCTTTGTTAATTAGGCGCCGGTTATGCAACAAAATCGCGCAAAACGATGAAATTTCCGATACGATTGGAGACCAAACCCGTAAACCAATTGATCTCAAATTTTAATCAGAATTAGATAAAAGACAGACTAAGGGTTACTTATCACTTGGCACATTTTTAAATTAAATTTCGTACGACACCTGTTTTTCATAGATATTTTCATGAAATGTATGAAAGATAAAACTTTTTCCACTTTAAATATTTCTTAATTTTTTCTCAATAAGATACCCAGAAATGTGTTTCGAAACTTCCTCCCAATATTGCATAACAGTGGAGGAAATAATAAGCCTTGGGAAGATGTCCGCTTTTTGTGAAAATTTGACTCAGCCCTCAGTTTCTACAATCCAAGAAAGTCAGAGGTCTTCATTGCTGACATATGGTATCTCTGTACAAAGTCAGCGCAAACAGCGAGGAACTCCTGCTGTAAGCCGGCCAATGACTTGCTCTGTGTGATTTATCCCGAGTGTTCTGCAGCGCATGCTAATTGTCTGCATTGTCTGCGCAGGAATGCGGGTTCGTGTCCAGCAGAGTGCAAATCAATGAGATTCAGAAGCAGGACAATGGTCAATACAATGGTCAATACAATTACAAGGGCACGGCAAGCCCTAGCGAGAAGCCGGACACTTTGGTAATAATTTTCCTTATGGAAAATAAATGTAAAAAAATTATAAATTACAAAAAAAATGCTAGGTACACTCGCAGGTGAGGTTCCTTGATAATGATTTCTTGTTATTATCAATGAAATCAGAGCTCAGGTTATGGTTTTAACCGTTCTTCACAGTGTATTATTTTTAGTTCGTCTTCCTTATTATTTTAAAAGCAATGAAATTCCGTTATCAGCATGAACTCTTCTACATTATGCGACCTTCTTCGAGACGGCGCCACAATATCTGAAATGGCTGTTAATAGTGTCGTCCTTCCTTTTAAAAGTGCTGAGTGCATTGCAGTTGAATCTTGATTACTTACTTATTTCCAACGCCTTTAACTTCCACGGAATGTCCAGAAATTATAACTCACTCATATTACATAAATCCTACAGATAACTTATCCGCCAATTAATCCGACGTATAAAATGAGAATTACCACTTATTAATCACTGTTTCTGACTTGACAAGCAAAATAATGATATTTTTATTCTATTTCTGGCGTTTCCCTTTTGTTTTACTCCCATTTGTTTCAATTTCAGAAGTCATGAAACAAGTGTTTGACCTTTATGTGATATCGTAATAAACTAAATATTCAGATGAGGTAATTTGTTAATCAAAAGTTTTAATCGCCACAGTGTAAATCAAAGAAATTAGCAGTTATAACATTGTAATGGGCTAACATTGTGAGCTTTTTACACAATGTCACAATCTGACCTTATGGGCAAATATTTCCAGGGCCCAGATTCTACAACTGCATTGCTGGTCCGAATAATTGCTAGCGGACCAGCAATGCAGTTGTAGAGGCTAAGAATAATTGTTAATGACTCTTCTAAAATGAGTATTTGACTGGAAATTTGTATAGATCTAATTGAATATTACTAGGAAAACGCTCAGTGTAACGCGTTGATGAGCGAGCACGGGTACGTGCAAATTCTCGAACCGGAAATGCGTACACAACGCACAGAAAACATATACAACCATATTGAATTGATTATGATCAGTGCTCGAAGTAGGAATTAAATAGTGGCGGTATGGTAACATAAGAATACCACGTGTGGTGGGGGGGGGGGGGGAGGGGGGGGGAGGGGGGGGTACGATATTAGATGAGGGTCCAGTTTCCAGAATTACACTGACAACCATTGTCATGTCATTAGTTAGATTAGTCTTTTACCTTGATGAAACAACTAAATTAAATAATGAATTTTACTTTATCTTGTAGTGGATGTTCATAGTTCACAGTTATGCTTGAAATATGCAGTCAAAAGATAACCATGAAATACGAGTAAATTAGAATCTAAAATTACGTAAATTTCCAAGAATATCTGATTTTAAGCATTCCGTTTTTTCTGAGAAGTAACGATATGAAATCAAATGTGTAAAGAAGTACCGGTATATCATACCGTCCCATACCGGCCTTCTTCGAGCACTGATTATGATATCAACTTAAAAGTAGGTATTATGCTTTTCATCGAAACTTTAAAATAGCATCTAAGCACCTGGTTCATAAAGCAAATCAGAATCAATTCAATTGGCACTGGAAAACATTCATTTCGATGCTTCATTACTGACAGATATTAAAAATGTCAATAAGTTCATACGTTCTTAACTGATTGGGATGAAATTTTGTAAAATAAGAGACAATATTGGTCTTAATGATCATGCAAAATATGAGTTTGATCAGAATTATCGAAGACCGTTTTCATTTTTCAGCCTATCAGGAGATATTTATTTAAATTTTAACCAATGAATGGATTTCAAAAAAAATTATGGTGTGCAAACAGAGAAGGTTGGTTTTACATGTGTGCAAAATTTCAGCTCGATCAAAGAAAAACTCTGACCTGTATAGCCAAAATATGATTTTGATCAGATTTATCGAAGACCAGTTTCATTTTTCAACCTACCATCAGGAGATGTTTATTTAAATTTTATTCAATTAATAAATTTCAAAAAAATTTGGGGACTGCAAACAGAAAAGTTTGTCTCTACATGTGTGCAAAATTTCAGCTCGATCGAGGAAAAACTCTAGACATGTATAGCCAAAATATGAGTTTGATCAGATTTGTCGAAGACCATTTTCACTGTTCAACCTATCAGGAGATGTTTATTTAAATTTTAACCAATCAGTAGATATCAAAAAAATTAGGGTCTGCAACGCCTAGAGAATGTCCAAACACGTGTGCAAAATTTCAGCTCGATCGAAGAAAAACTCTGACCTGTATATCGTCAGTAACAGAAAAAAAAAAAAAAAAAAAAAAACAGAGGTCCGTGCCAAATGAGCCAAAAGGAGACGCTCGCTTCGCTCGCTCAATAATTGTACAGGTTATAATACGTAGGTTATTATGTAAGTATACAATTACATTTGGTTGCTCAATCATTCTGATTGACTGATAATGTTAGATCGCTCCATCAGAAGTCATCCTTGTCTCACTCTAGTATGTGACCTCTCATTTCAATAATAATAACAAGCATTGATTGTTACGGAACATGACCAGCAGTCATTCAAATTTGTTCACTGATAATTTTTTTTATCTAGGGCCAAGTACACATAAATAAATTTCTTCTAAGTATCACTGTAATATGAGGACTATGGATGACAGCTGTCGGATTTTGTCCATCAATACTTTCATTGGTTATTGTGGACTTACCATGGCAAAGGCGTATTGAATGAATAACCCTTATGAATCTAGCCCTTATGAATCTTCTTAAAAATTATCGGGGTGTCTCTAGCTTAAAGAATGCACATTCAGTATAATTTTCCTTATTTCTATTGGCGTGTGCTGCACATTGTTATAAAACGCCAATATTTTAAATCAAACTCACGCGACTTTTTTTAGATACCAAAGCCACCTAGGTAGTATTAAACGTCTATTAGTGTCGAATATGTAGATTAGTATTCATCCCCGTATTCTAATCTGCCCCGAAGTAATTAGTAGAATTCCTTTGCCTCAGGACTTGGCTTGATTTACTCACTCCAGCGCCACATATCGGGTTCTGCGCAGGACATGTATCATGCGAGAACCGAATGATAAACATCTCTCATAGGATTTATCGCGCTATATTTCACGAGTGTTTCTTATTTACGGTAGCTGTTCTAATGTTGCAGCGCGATATGATTCCAACGCCCTCTGTGATCGGGTTTCTGTCCCACCCAAGTGATTGTCGCGGTGCATGGGAGGGAATCTGTTGCAACTGCAGTTTGTCGCCGGTGCATGGGAGGGAATCTGTTGCAACTGCAGTTTGTTGCAGTATCTTACAGACGCGACATATCAATTATATGCTGCTCTCTGCGCATGTGTGGGAGGCTCAATGTATGTTCCACTTAGCGGTTTAGAAGTTCTACAGGACGACCGCATGCTATGTCTTCAGGAAGTTCAATGTTCATGTTATGAAAAAGTTTACTAGGAAAACGCTCTGTGTAACGCGGTGATAAGCCGCCGTATTGATGCGATTTGATAAGCGTTTGTAATTCTCTGCTCTACAGGCCTTGGACCTGAAGCATCAAGAAGGCACTGATTGAAATTATTGGCATACGTTTTTCAAATATTTCAGGATTATAGAACAAAATGTTCTTAAAATGACAATAACATTTGAAGATAACGACAGATTAGTCTGAAAATTGGCAAAAATACCTAAAATCTTGGTCCCAATGACCATGCAAAGTTTTAAGTTGATCGGTCTCACGGTTCTAGTTGAAATGTTAAAAAATCACATGATAGATGGTTTCAAATTATAACCAATGGGAGGATTTGGCTGAAACTTTGTAAGATTGGGGATAATGTTGGTTGCAATTACTTTGCAAAATTTCAAATCGATCGGACCAACCAGAGGTTAACGGTTTCTATTTCAAGATTTTCCATAGAAACGTCTCTTAAAAATTTGTTTGGGATGATTTTACTTATGAATGCGCGACACTCAAATTCTGTCAATTCCCACAAATAAGTGATACGTGATGGAGCCACTTCTGGCAAGATGGCTACTATCAGGTCCACATATTAATTTGTTTGTTTTTACTTTTCGTGTTTCCATAAAGCAGTGAAAAAACAAAAAACAAATGAAATTTATATTTAGCTATAAATTTACTTTCTTGGCTATAACAAACAACTATATCAAATATTTGTATTTATATTTATGCAAATGCGCCCTTGATAGCCGCAATTTACCTAGTACCACCAAATCCACCAGAGGTCAGTTGTGTTCCTTATTTTCTCGAATGGGCTTCTAAACTCCAAGCAAGAATAGAGCGCGCCACGGGGGATCGTACCTGGTTGCTATGGCAACAGTAAAAAATTTGTTGATTTGTCTAAATTGAAAACAAAAGAAGTTGTTTGACATAAAGTGATCTTCTAGTATGAAAAGTAAGTAATTGAAAGTATGTCTACATTTAAGTAGTATATGTTACATTTTAAAACAATTACCTTCACTCCGAACACAACAGTTTGGCATTATATTTCAAATACAAGAAGTTTAAGTGAGCTGTCATCTATCTGTCATTTTGTACAGACGCATGCAGAAGGAAAAAGGAACAATTCTCACTAGCACTCCGTAGTGAGAGCAACTGGCAGCGTGGAAGCCCATTGAAATTTTCTTCGAGGTAAACTTGCTTATTCGGCGATATTTGCAAATATGAAAAACCTCCAACAAGTCCCTCTGCATGCAGTGTGCAGCTAGAGGTCATGGAATGTGCTGCAATACACGACGCGAGGTCGCTGGTTGCCATGGAGATGTAATCATGTGTTTATTGCACGGGGACATTATCACTGCCACTTGGACGCACCACACCTAGATGCAGTCAACACGTTGCTTAGCAACCATGATGCTGCTCGCAAGAACAACCACCTGTGTGCACCTCAACATTGCTCACGGTTTCATTCGTTTATGTAGCTTTCACATATTTACAAATACTTCCTCATAGTGACCATATTATGACATTTTGTAAAACTTTTGAATGACGAACGAAAAGCAAAATTGGGACATACGGTCGGTGACAGGCAAAGATGAACCCGCGCTAGCATAGGCCGCCCTATACCTGGCAATGCTAAACAGGGTTCATCTTTGCCTGTCACCGACATTAGTATTATTTCTCGCAGACAATTGTAAGAAACTGGGGCTGTAACAAATTAATTTTTACATCGCACTGTTCTGCAAATAGGCAACTAACTAAAATGGTTATAATGATGTTGAAGAATAGGTAAGGATGGGCGGTGGGAAGGAGTCTGTCGATTAGTGGGGAACCTTCCCAGAATTTGTCTCTCGACTGAGGAAATCCACTAAAATTCTCAGGAGTTTGTCATTTAATAAGTAGGACAAACGCCAAACTAAATCACAAACAATGATGCAAAATGAACTATCTGACTTGGAGAAACAAGTGAAGACGACCCCCATCCACCTGCTTGACCCCGTGACCTGCAGCTACTGCGTGTTGAGTCCGAGGTCCCGGGTTCGAGCTCGCGCGGCGGGTGACATGCTCGTGGGGGGCAGGATTTACACCGTCAGATCCCAACTGGCCGATAACAGTCCGCTGGAATAGGAGAAAGTCACAAGACACGTTGCTTGCATCTTATTGCGGAATATAATGAACATTGTCTGGCTTGTGTTCCAGCCCACGCCGCTCACGCTTAAGTTATCACGGTTTTCTGCTTGATGGAAAGTTGAGAATGTTGTGTCCTGCAGAAGAGTTCGAAATTAAAATCGAAACTTTTGACAGAAAAAAATAATTTTATATAAAACATAACGCAATATGTCAAAACCTTTAAGGTGATACTAGCGCTCGGCCGTTTTAGAAAATTGAAAGAGAAAAATTGTTTCATAAGTGGGTGTAACTTTTACAGGATGTTCACATGATCAGTCTGATTGGATATTAGTAGCCCTTTTTAATTCTTGCTTATTGCATCGTTAATTAGGCGCCGGTTATTCAACAAAACCGCGCAAAACTATGACATTTGCGATACGATTGGAGACCAAACCCGTTAACCTATTGATCTCAAATTTTAATCGTGATTAGATGAAAGATAAACTTAGGGTTATCCCTTGGCACATTTTTGAAATTTAATTTTATACGGCGCCCAGGGAGACGAGAAAATAGCTAATTTTTCCCCAAAAATCCACTAATTATTACTTATTAACTAAACAAAAAATTAAAAATGTACCAAGGGATAACCATAAGTTTGTATTTTATCTAATCACGATTAAAATTTCAAATAATTTGGTCTACCCATTTCGTCTCCATTCATATCGCAAAATGTGTCTACAAAAAGCAGCAAAATCGCTCGCGCTTGCAGCACCTTAAAAACATGTTTATTTAAAATGCTATTTCATTGGCTAGAAATGGAAATTATTTAATTTCATTTGACCATACTTGTGATTATAAATACAATTTGAATCAATTATTTAATTTTAATTTCGTGTGTATAATATTCAATGTTGATATACTTGTATTGATTTTGTTTGCGAAATGCTGAGACCCACATCTGTCACCATGTGAAAGCAACGCATCTTGAATACTATCTCGACTTCACACAACAATCTACTCCATCCGACTTCTCTTGACGTCCATCTGAGCAGCTGACATGTGTTTGTGCACTCATCTTGTAAGCAAGTCACGTTTAGCGGGTACATTCAGCCGTTGTGCACATATATGTTCTTGTTTGTCTCATAGTGGTCTTAAGAGGCAAACGGAAGCGAGCGGGAATCGCACGGTTCGTCAGAGCGTTTTTTTGAAATTTTGTGTTTCCACTTAATAATTTTAAAAATTCAGATAATAACGATCCATAACAGCCTAATAGACTAAATAATGCCGCACATTGGAGTTCATTATGACCTCTGGTGCGACCTCAAAGTGTTTAATACGATATTTTTAATAAAATAATCGAAAATAATCGTATTTAACACTTTGAGGTCGTACCAGAGGTCATAATGAACTCCAGTGTGCGGCATTATTTAGCATATTAGGCTGTTATGGGTCGTTACTATCTGATTTTTTAAAATTATTAAGTGGGAAGACACAATTTAAAAAAAACGCTCTGACGAACCGTGCGATTCCCGTTCGCTTCCGTTTGCCTCTTAACCCGTATTTTCTTGTTCGTCTCATATAGTGGTCTCAAATACCCGTGTTTTCTTGTAAACGCATCCCGGCGCCAGTATTTATGAATACACCTGGAATATCTTGTATCCGTTTTACACATTTTTCATGCTTTTTAAAGTAATTCGGCTAGTTTACATGAAAATGTATTCTGGTGATGTATTTTTAATTTCGACCCGCAGACTGCGTTTGGGACGTTAATCGTTGGTCGCCATTAGACAATAATATTAGGTAATCGATTATACTATGCGCATGTGTGTGTCTGGCATAAACAACAGTTTATAAAGCAATATTCGGAAATGAAACTCCTTTCAATTTGTTCACATTCGGTTAAGGTGGTTCAAGCGCGAGCGATCTTGCCGCTTGTTGCAGACACTTTTTTGAATACGATTGGAGACGAAATGGTCCGACGAAATGATTTGAAATTTTAATCATGATTAGATAAAAGACAATCTTAGGGTTATCGCATTGTACATTTGTCATTTTTTGCTTTGTTAATCACGTAATAATTAGTTGATTTTTGGTGGGAAAAGGTCTATTTCCGTGTCTCCCTGGGCGCCGTATGAAATATAATTTAAAAAATGTGCCAAGTGATAACCCTAAGTTTGTATTTTATCTAATCATGATTAAAATTTGAGATCAATTGGTTGACGGGTATGGTCTCCAATCGTATCGGAAATTTCAACTTTTTACCGGTTTTGTTGAATAACCGGCGCCTAATTAACAAGGCACGAAGCAAAAATGAAAAAGTGCTACTAATATCCAATCAGACTGATCATGTGAACATCCATCAAAGTTACACCCACTTATGAAACAATATTTCTCTCTCAATTTGCTAAAACGGCCGATAGCGCTTGCATCACCTTAAAACTTACTTTCAACATTTCCTACCCGCACAGTGCGTTTGGGACAAACGATCTAGATTACACAAGAATATCCATCACATTTGTGTGCCTAAACAGCTATTATAAAGCGATATTCTGGGTAGAAACACCTTCTCTAGCCATCAATTACCTGGGCCTTGTGGTCGAATCCATCACATGGCTACAATCTCCTTGTTCTTGGCGTAAACACCTTTCATCGGTAGCCGTTGTTTCTCTAACAAGGTTCTAATCACGTGTCGCTGCGTCTGCAGGTGCGTAACAAAACAACCCCGAGCTGCGTGTATATATTCCGTCGAGGCGTCAAGATCAGGGTTGTTGTTGTCCTGACAAGGCCAAGCTGAAACCCGGCGTCAAAGATGCCGATGGAGAGTTAGATAGTGCGTTGATACCCCTATCTGTATAGTGATGCTTGAAAGAAATCGATTCATCTTATGACCTAGCAAGCAATCAAAAGTCAACAAATAACTCAAAATAGATCGAAATTAGTACACGAAGGGTGTGAATATTGTCGTCAGATTCAGTGATTTTTTGTACACCCAATAAAATTTTCAGGGCGAAATAGCTTTAGACACACTTTTTTTTAAATTGTATAAGAAATAATGTAATGTTTACAGCAACATAGCGTAACTGACACGGTGCGTATATCCTTTATATATATTTATATTTCATGGCTGGAAAATCTAGATTAGATTTATAATTTCTTCAAAGTAACATTATAATTGATTTAGGATTTGAAGTACGTATAGTTACATGTGATTTTATTGTTATAAAAAAATGATGTCTTTTCCCATACGAAATAAATAAATTAATACAAAATAGTGGTTACAGATGAATTCACTTGTATGTATAAAATGGAGTTCAGATAAAAAATTTACCAATTTACATTATTGATCTTTAAGTATACTATCTTACTATTTTCAGATTGAAGACCGCATACAATTTAGTGGTGAGCAATTCTTCTAATTTAAATAAAAACACTTCTCCATGGGGGACAGAGTGGTAAGAATAAAAACTGAGCTAGTCAATATTATTTGTCTTGATTGTTACAAGTTGTCTGGAATAAAATATCCTGACTTCCTGGTTCTTGTGCGTGTTGAACAATATATCATGGAACCAAGCAGATAGCAGCACGAGTCCAGCAAGACGTTCAGGTGGCTCAGATGATGAATCGCTCACGCAGATAAGAATAATACTTCGTTTACATCCTGACACTGGGAATTAGTTGAGTTAATAATTCCTTAACAAATACAGATCGGCGGCGCAGATAGCGCATGAGTAGTGAAACATTTAACACAGATATTAGGAATTTAGATTTTGTTAAAATTGATATGATCTTATTTATGCGGTTCTTATCGGGGATATACTGACGGTTTCTCGGATGAAAATGATAATTAGGCTTCTCCGTGAGTGGCATTTTGTCGGGGGAACATAATTTTGGCGTGGTTGTTTGAAAGTGCTCAGGTGCAGTGGAACCGGAACCGAGTGACGCGGTTCCAAGATCTTCCTTTGTCTCTCTCTTACTCATGGTTAGTCGTGGAACATAACTGGAATGTACCTATTGTTATTGTGTGATCAAGTTAGTATTATTTTTAACTGAAGAAATAGATATTGTGACTTTAGAAATAATCGACTCATTTCAACACTTTTCACTGTTTTTGTTCTAGCGCTCAATTCAGAGCGTCCCTCTGATCACACTGAATTTTGATAACAGATAGCTCGCTCCAAATTACGTCATTAGTTTTTATAAAATATCTCTAGAGTTAATGGAAAATTACAATTATTATTGTGCAATTAAATTCAAAGTGTTGAAACTGATTGATATACTTTCACCCTTATAATTTCACGCAAAATTTGTCAGTTGAAGAGCTAATGTTTAAATATTTTTAAAATATCTAAACGTGCAAAGTTTTGTGAAGATAAACATATTCCAGAGGATACTTATAATTTGACGTATTATACTTATCACAAGACTTGACACCACTTCTGCCACTTTTCACGCACATGTCTGCAACATATCTTCCCATCTTCATGTCCTAATTCAACCATTTCCTTCAGATATCGCAATTTGTCACGGCGCATCATCTTCTGCTATCATTTCATCTTGACACTCGTCAGCTCACGGCCACTTGCTCTCTTACAGCTCAATCCAACTCATAATCTCCATCTGCCCGTCTCAATTCCACGGCCCTCTATGTACACAGCGGCTTAGCAGAAACAGTACATATCTGGGTGGCTCTGGGTTCTAAATAAACTCACATGCAGTTTTACAACAATGGGTTACAACAAGAACACGTTTGGGAAATCATACTGCATGTGAAATTCGTTAGATCCAGAGCCATCCATTATTTCTGAATTGGTCTATTTGCTATTCGTATGTACAGAATTTCTTGAAAATGCATGGAAATGCATTAGCCATGGGTTGTACACTCGACAATTCGTAAAACGGTATTTGAACGAAACGGATTGGCTGGTGGTCAGGTTCATTGACAATCAATCCTTGTTATTATCAATGAAATCAGAGCTCACCTACTAGAGGTAGATGACGAGTAAGTATAGACTTCATCAGATGATGTCATCACATTTTTTTTCAGACAATCCATTTCTTTCAAATACCGTTTTATGAATTGTCGAGTGTACATACGTGACATTTAGTGACATTTAATCGTGTGTTCATGTTGTTGAACATGTTGTTGAATCGTGTGTTGTTGAAGTTGAATGAAGTTATTTTCATTCAAATATTGAAAACCATGAAAAGGCTAGACCCTACTTTTTTTTAAAACGGCTTCTACAATTGTCTTCAAAATTTGTACTACAATATATTTACAATATATAGGATAAATCCGTGTCTCCATGATTTGAAACATTAAACATTTTTTTACCTCTGTTGCGGAGGGTCAAACTTGAGTAATTTAAGTGTCTCTTTACGAAGGGAAAAACAAAACAAAAATCAAACATTTTTTACCAAAGAACATAGATGTACTCCTTATCTATAATCTATGAAATTTTGATGATAATCGGTCAAGTCGTTCAGGAAATAAATAGGGGCAGACTGAACACGCTTTAAAAACATAGATTTCATCTGAAAAACAACGCCTGAAATTGATCTGTCAATCAAACTCAGTGAAGATCCGATCGGTCAACACAGGTGATTTATACCGGCCTTATGACATTTTAATAATAATCTAATCGCCATGGCAACCATTAGCATTAGCATTAGCACGCCACACCAGTCATTACACACGAAGACGTATCATAATCATTACAAGTTCATTGTTCGCGTTTTTATACATTAAACAGAGCTGTGGAGCGTAACTTGAGATTATTCACAGTTTAATAATTATTCCTTTTTGAAAAAGAAATAGTAAGTGTATGACTTGTCTAATTATTATTCTCTCACTTCACATATTTCAATGTTTCATGTTTTAATTGTTGCATTTTATCTGATTCGCGTCTGCCCTTGTTGGGTGCATTGTTCAAGCCGTGATGTTGAATATTAAACCTTTCTCCTTGTTCTTGGAAACCGAGTCCAATAACGCGAGGTTTAATCTGTTTATAATCTGTTTTATGATGCAGGTTGAGTTATTAGCTTGTATTGATGCTCGACTCATCAGATTGTCTAGGGTCATGGATCTGCCGTGGGTCATTCTCCTGAAATAATGATGCGCTGGAAGGTCACTGCGTTCTTTTGTGTGGGAGCCAATGCACTTGAGACGAGTTCCTAAATCGGCTTTGTTTTCATGAAAAATCTGAAAAGTAACGACGAAGTTGTTTTTTGCGTTGATCTCCGCAATTAAACATTATTTTAGCCCCCACTCAACGTAAAGCTTGGCTAACAGGGCCCATTTTTTCACCTCTAACTTGTAAGTCCAGATTTTCCACAAACATTGTATTTAGCGGTTTGTGTTTATATTTATAAGATCTACTCAAAAATAGTTATGTGTAATATTTTTTTATAATTTGAAGGGCTCAACATTTTTTACGATATTTAGAAAATATTGTTTACTTTCGAGTGCCTCTGACTTTCTTCACTTTTTGGCATGAAATATGACACTCAAGTGCTCCATTTCTATTTTACGCAATCATCTTTATAGTCCATATTAGATGTTTACTCATATCGCAACTTATCATCGCCATTATCATCATCACCATCATTGGCCTCATAATCTTTATTAATTTCAAAGTTATTTGTATATTTACCAATTGTTTTATTGTATAGGGGTTGTTTCATGTTATTTTCACTCCATATTCGTAATTTTAAATTGATTCATTTGATTTTATAGTTATACTGTTTCCAAGGGGCAATTATTTTATAATGGCAGTGTTTTATTATAATTAATACAAGTTTTCTCTCTCTTCCAAGACATGATTATTTTATTGACATAGGTCAAGTTTAAATTTTGCACCTTTATGAGGTTGCACATTGTATAGATGCATAATTTTTAGAATCCAGTTTATAGTAAATAGCGTCTCACTATCTAAAGATCGGCAACATATTCACTTCACAGTTTTAATTTGAATTCATTTCTTGAAAGGTAATAACTTTGAATTCCAAACTGATAATTAAAACAATGATGCAAAGAGATAAATATATATTCGAACAAAAATTACTGTCATTTAAAAAAAGCTTAGCGTAATAACACCTACATATAGTTTCACGTATAATTGCACCGAAGATCTAATCCTGCCGCATTTAGTGATCTTTTCCCACAATATTAAACAATTTCCAAGTAAGTACAAGACACAACAACCTTCATAAATCACAAATAAAAAGTAATAACTGGTAGTTATCTTGAATTGTAGCAAACTCTGCGTTATCTGGTATATGATCCTCTTATTGCAATAACAGCTGAGAACGGGTATTAACGACACTTAAGTCATATTAATTAGCAATTAAAACACCGATCTCCCGACAGATAGCGGCTACATCGCGACTGTTGTTATCGACTCATCTGATAAGGGCGCGCTCTATTGTTCAGCTAATGCAGCTCGGCTTCTGACTTGGCTCTTTGTGCGCGTTTTAATTGTGCTTTTAATGTGGGAGGTGGATTTATGTGATGACAGAGAGAATGAAGAATATTGTGTACAGAGATCGCGATGTTTTGATCCATATTTCAGAGTATAACGGAGGGATAATCTTATTGAATGTGTCCGGGGGGGGGGGGGGGGGGGGGGGGGTCATAGCCCCCAATTTGTCTGATTTATTCATTTTTTTTTTAAATCAATTTTTGACCCAGTATACCTCTGCAAATAACGACCCTTGAGCGACAAATATTTTTTTCTCCATATGCCGAAACAGCACAATAACTTCACATTTGCATAATTTTTTTTTTTTAATTTTAGAGTAAATTTTCATAGCTTGTTTGTTGCATGGCAAGAGAATTGAAAATACTGCCCTTAAGATAGATGATGAACAATGCAACTCTGAATCCGTGTGTAGAAGCTTTTTAATATCATAAAACATGGTGTACAAGTTCTAATACAAGTAATGTTATGTTAGATTAGATCCCTTGCCAACGGCTAATTCCAACTCTGTGGTAAAACAAAGGATTATAAGTCCGGGATGTTTCTCTCATGTTAATCCTGCTAATTATCCAAATGAACTCGGATCTCGCTGTTGACGAGATCTCGCGACTCACGTGGCATAAACAACGACAGGATCTGTCCGCGGGAGAACCAGTTGAAGCGCGGGGTAAATGTGCTGGCATTGCGCAATGCAGAGATGCAGAGGTTGATAGTCCGTACTTGCGAGGACAAGTACTTGGGAGCAGCAAGTGCATTTTTATTACAGATTAAATACATACAAATTATACTTAACTTACCCTGCTCAGCTAGAAAAATCTTATCAGCAGATAAACATAAATATATAATAATCCGTAGGTATTAAATCCCAGTCACAAGACTCTGTATAATACACTAAACACTTATAATCAATATGCTGAAAATAAAGAAAAAAATACGCATACAAAACTAATAAAGAAATACAAAAGAGGGAGACTCCTCAGGTTAAGAAAAATAGACTTAATTTAGGGCCATCTTTGTACACTCTGCTACCATTTAAACGGTTGATTAGGACTAAATTGTCATGGCAACAACCAATGACATTCCTTCTTTTAGCAGAGTATTGAAAAGCAGAACCATATTATAAATTTGAGTGAAATTGTAGTAGGACTCCTGTAAATTATTGAAAGTCTTTTCTGCTAAACTGGAACATTACGAATATTGTATGTGAATTTTGTTAATCTTATTTTAATCTAAATAATGTTTTAATGTTATGATGGTGTGCGTATTCTTATGCGTATGTGAATGTTATGCTACTGCTCTCTAATAACACATGCGTCAAAGGAGCAGGGACAATCCTTATTCCAATGTATTTGAATAAATTTGACAGATATTTCCAAACGAGCATAAAATGCAAATAACTTTTGAAGTTCTTGATCAATTTGCGTGAAAATTGTAAAACATACCTCATGTCTTGGTCCCAATAACCATGCAAAATGTGAAGTAGATCGGTCAAACGGTTCCGATTTTAAATTACAACCAATCACAGTCATACGTAGGACAACTCTTATGACATTAGATTTGAAACAACTTTGGAAATACGTTCGTGTAGCAGGGAAAGTAGAATTGATTTCGTCGAATGATTCTGAAAAGCAACTTTTTTTACTTTAATGTTTTGTTTCAATAATTCTCTCATTCTTGAACGTTTCACAAACTATTGTATTTTAATCTCGATATTTCGCCTTCTCCACAGTAGGCTTCATAAAAAAAACTCTTTTAAGTATTAAAAAAATTAACATTTTGTACAAAAAACAAAAACAACAAATATAATTAAAAAAACTTTTTTACGTTTTTTTGTACAACTGTCAAAAACACTGTCAAAAAACTTCTGTTGAAGCCTACTGTGAAGAAGGCGAAATATCGAGATTAAAATAAAATAGTTTGTGAAACGTTAAAAATAGAGAGAATTGTTATAACATTTTTACTTTTTACTTTTTACTTTTTGGGCTTTCACGCACCAACACTTGATGTCTTCATGATCAGTTATATTTTACATGAAAGTCGCTAATCATTTAAAACCGCGACCATATTTTATTGATGGATTGTAGTGAACGATTCCCAACGAGCAATGCATTCACCTGCTCTACTGGTTGTGCAATGCACGGTCTATGACGATTACCTATGAGTACAAGTACCTCATTAGGACCTGTGGCGCAATGGACACCGCGTCTGCCTACGAAGTAGAAGATTCCAGGTTCGAATCCTGGCAGGTTCAGACATTTTTATTTGTTGATAGAACATTTTAAATATCAATTTGACGATGTAGTACAGGAGCAAATGTAATTCCGCTCGATTGGAGTGCCGAAATTGATTTTTTTATAATTATCGATTATTTACATTGTAACAAGTTGGCCTATCTAGGTTAGAAAATTAACTTTAAAAGAGATAATAATGTTTGCTTGAAATAGGTTTAAAGAATGAACAAGCTTGTAGCATGGCATTCTTAGAGTCAAGGTTAACTGAACACAAAGTAATTAATTAGAATCATTATGTAAACTTACAATCTTTAAAATTCAACAGCAATCAAAATATAGACAAAAATATAACGAGCAATCAAATAAGTTTAACAATGTGCAATTATATCAAGAAAGTGAGTGAATCCATATAAAAAGTATGTGACCTTACCTAAATTGTGATGTCACCACGTAATAACAAGTGAACCAGTCATTGTGATAACGCTACAAAACCAGTCAGCCAGACTAGTTTTCAGTGATTCCTAGAAAAGCATGGGCCTACGTGCAGAAAGAAAGTCGTTCCGCGGGCTTTAGAAATGACAGAATGTCTAAAATTAGCTATCACGTGTACGAAACCAACCAATCAGATTCTTTGGAGGGAAAACGATGTCAGAGGGTATAAAACGTCAGGCTACCAGCCAAACTTCATCAGTCGGAGTTTTCTCAGAGCAGTGAGACCTGCCTCGCGAACCGTGAAGCCTTGTGCACGCAACATAGTATAATTTCAGCGAGACAGTGCCGATGTGATCGAAGGTAAACATTAAAATAACATTTTTGTATAAACGTCAACCCAGTAAATTCAAACTTCAAGCCTAATGCTGAGGCAAATAATATCGCATTAAGACAATTTCAAGTTACAAGTGATCAACTGAACAGTTTCAACATTAAAGTCAGTAAATGTTAAAGTATAAAAGTTAGTGAATTGCAACTCCGGGAGAAACCGACGAGTCTGCAGCCACGAACGTCATCAGCCTGAGCCAACTTGATCCAACTGCTCGAGGAGGTCACTCCTTGTGCACGGACTGCTGGACGTCCTGGTAACCAAGGGGTTATTAGACAACATCATCGCATCGCAGCTGAAGGAGGTGACATATCCAGTCATTTCATTCTGCTGGTGGACTGGAGTTCACGGGACACACTACGCAGGAGTCAACGCCATCCACTTGTTTACGCGGAAGTAAACAAACCAGACGACATCATCACTACTGCCGACGTATCGAACGTAATATTGTTTTCATAATTTTTGATTGCTCTTTTCACATCAATGAACATTTATTTTCTTTGTAATAAACAAATTATAATATTGCTGATTCTTTGTGTTCTACCCTCTGAGCCAAATCCCGCAGGTTTCAGTGGCGCTCAACGTGTGGGGCTCGAATAACATTCCTGGGAGCAATTGTTTTGAAAGAAATAATTGTTTTCTTGATTGTGAAAGAGTTACTCAGTTGTTCTGAAACTTGTGGACACAGGCATTGCGTAAAATTTTCATGTATTTGGAAATTTTACATAGAATCAACCCGTTAACGTAAAGATAAAGCCAACTGTAGATTTGTGCATGTTAGTTCATTACATCTGTTACGATGGCAGATCGAGATGCAAGTTTAGCGTCAACTGTAGATTTAGATGAGACTGTAGAGGGGGCGGGGGACCAGTCAGTGGTTAGTGAACTCGAGGTAACTAGGAGCCAGGTGATAGGGGAGGACGAACACGATGACTCGCTACCTCATGTTGAAATGCCAATCTTTGAAGAGAGACAAAAAGAAGCCAGGGCTGACAGTATATATTCACAATTCGGTGAGAAAGAATCCTCTAATCCAATTATGGAATTCCTAATGAAGGAAAGGGAAGCAAGAGAAAAGGAAAAGCAAGAACAACAAGAGAAAGAAGCTATCAAGGAAATGAATAGGAAACTAGAGAAACTAAAAGAAAAGGAGGAAAGTAAAAACGAGAAAATTAAGGAAAAGGAAGAAAGAGGAAAGGAGATGGAAAAGTTGTTGTTAAAAACTGAAAATGTCAGGGAGATCGTCAGTGGAATTCAAGCTGGATTGAAAAAGGTCGAAACTAGAGTCTCAAATGTAGAGGAGAGCGTACAGAGAATAAATGATAAAGTCGACACAGAGTTGGAGGTTATTAAGTCTTACATAGAATCAATTGGAGAACAAACGAGCAGTGTAGAGGAAAAAGTAAAATCCGAATTAGTAAAGATCAACACTGAGATCGATGAGCGTGACAAGAAACTCAGTCTGGAGCTATTTTCATTAAGCTCGCGATTTGAAAGAAAGGATAAAGAGAAGAATGAAAGCATTTCAGCTATGAAGGAGAAAATAGAGGACGTAAGTAAAAAGGTAGATGAGAATGCCAAGAAGACTGGAACGACATCGAATATCATGTGTCATGCAAATAACGAGTTGCAATTTGCAAAACATTGTACTGAGTCGCTGATACAAGAGGCAATAAGATTTAATGGGGAAGAGAGTTGCCCAATAAACGCAATACAATTTTTGAAGCTAATCAAAGAGCGTTTTTCAACATTCAATGTGAATAACAATCAGAAGCTGGGAATCATTGTCAAGTGTTTACATGGAAAAGCAGCAGACTGGTATGTAAATAATCCCGTTGAGAATATTGATAAATTTGAAGAGGCTTTTAAAGATAAATATTGGTCGCAAACTGTACAGCATCAGCTAATCAGATCAATCTATGCTGGAGAATACAAAATTAGTTCGAACCTAAACATGGTGACCTATGTCAATCGGATTATCAACAAGGCAAAATATGTGACAGAATTGGTCAATATGACGGAACAAGTTTTGGTTGGAATATTGATTAATCACTTACCACCAAACATCAGGGTGATAGTACGTGGCAAAGTCAAAACTAAAGATGAGTTGATAAAAGAGCTGACTGACTTAGAGCATGATGAATTCACTGAAAAACTAATCAGAGATCCCAAGCAATATGAGCCAATTCGTAACGGGAACGGTTACAATGATAATAGGAACGGCTATAATAACAGGAATAGTTATGACAGAAATTACAATAACAACAACAACGGGAGAAACAGTCATAACAGAAATGGGAATGGTAACGGGAATGGTAACGGGAATAATAATAATCGTCCACCAGAGTCCGGTACGAAGGAAACGAAAAATGAGAATTCGGGAAACGAACAGGGGTCGGCACAGAATGGAAAGTAGAGAAGGGACAAGATTTTGCGTCGACCGAGAAAACACGTTTCAAAGAGAGAAAAGAAGAAATTAGGAGAATGCAGAAGAAAGAGCGTGAGGATCTTAAAGAGTATATACGCAGATCTTCAAGACGGTGGAAGAAAGAGATGGATGAGCGAGAAGCTGCCAGAGAAGCAGAGGTTTCTGCAATAGAAAAGCAACTTCAAATAGATTTTTTGCTTTTCAAGAAAGGGATTGAAGACGCTGCTGCTTGCAAGACGTTGCAATCACAAGAGAGTACAGAGGGGGGCTGTGTGCCAGAAGAAATTGTCCAGAATAAAATTGAAAGTTTGGATGGACCAGACAAAGAAGAAGTTGATGAAAGTAGGCGTGAATTTACTGAGATGAAGAAAGATGAAAATGTATTTCGAAGGAAGAATTTTGAAGACAATTACGAGGTAGTATTGCCACAAGTGAGCGAGAAGGAAGTATTACAGATTCCGATTGCGAATCAAGATGATTTCGACAGAGTTCGAACAGTTGAAGAAATTGGCGATGTTTTGAAGTCTATAGGCGACTTTAAAAGTAATGGTGAAAAGTTTCACGACGAGAAAAATGACAAGGTGATTATGAATGAAAACGATGATGTTTTGAAGAAAGGGTTGAATAATGATTTGAGAGAAGAAGACGAAAATGTTTGCTTGCAAGATGGACTGCAAATGAACGTACGAGAACTGAAGAAGAAAGCTGACGAAAATGAAAACTACACATCGACCACTGCTCAAGATAACAAGGAAGATTCTACTTGGAAACAGCTACTTGAAGATATTTCAAGGGTGAAAACTCAAGACAAAACAGAAGGAGGAACGATTTCATTTCCATTCGATCGTGGACGGAAGAAAGAAATCAATACGTCGAACAAATGATTCCTACTGATGACAACAGCAATGTTATGTTGATGTTTGGTATGATGACCCAGCAAAAGTAGGTCACTAGGCCAATAACGGGATTGTGATAAGAGAGAGGGTTGAGTCGAGCATCGTTTCCGGGAAGTAGGATGAGGTTTGTTTTTGTTTTGGTAGATGGAGGGGTGAGTTCATTCATTCAGGTTTAGATTAGACAGCTGTAAGGGGAAATAAACTTGCATCTGTTGAAGGAAACTTTTTGTTTGTCAAAAGGGAAGAAATTATTCCTGCTAGATAGTCCAGTCTCTATGTGAATCCTTGTTTTATCACCATTTTCTCATTCAAAATTTCAATGTATTTCAAATTTACTTCAGTCAAAAGGTGAACAACAAGAATTCAGGGGGCTCTGTAACAAGTTGGCCTATCTAGGTTAGAAAATTAACTTTAAAAGAGATAATAATGTTTGCTTGAAATAGGTTTAAAGAATGAACAAGCTTGTAGCATGGCATTCTTAGAGTCAAGGTTAACTGAACACAAAGTAATTAATTAGAATCATTATGTAAACTTACAATCTTTAAAATTCAACAGCAATCAAAATATAGACAAAAATATAACGAGCAATCAAATAAGTTTAACAATGTGCAATTATATCAAGAAAGTGAGTGAATCCATATAAAAAGTATGTGACCTTACCTAAATTGTGATGTCACCACGTAATAACAAGTGAACCAGTCATTGTGATAACGCTACAAAACCAGTCAGCCAGACTAGTTTTCAGTGATTCCTAGAAAAGCATGGGCCTACGTGCAGAAAGAAAGTCGTTCCGCGGGCTTTAGAAATGACAGAATGTCTAAAATTAGCTATCACGTGTACGAAACCAACCAATCAGATTCTTTGGAGGGAAAACGATGTCAGAGGGTATAAAACGTCAGGCTACCAGCCAAACTTCATCAGTCGGAGTTTTCTCAGAGCAGTGAGACCTGCCTCGCGAACCGTGAAGCCTTGTGCACGCAACATAGTATAATTTCAGCGAGACAGTGCCGATGTGATCGAAGGTAAACATTAAAATAACATTTTTGTATAAACGTCAACCCAGTAAATTCAAACTTCAAGCCTAATGCTGAGGCAAATAATATCGCATTAAGACAATTTCAAGTTACAAGTGATCAACTGAACAGTTTCAACATTAAAGTCAGTAAATGTTAAAGTATAAAAGTTAGTGAATTGCAACTCCGGGAGAAACCGACGAGTCTGCAGCCACGAACGTCATCAGCCTGAGCCAACTTGATCCAACTGCTCGAGGAGGTCACTCCTTGTGCACGGACTGCTGGACGTCCTGGTAACCAAGGGGTTATTAGACAACATCATCGCATCGCAGCTGAAGGAGGTGACATATCCAGTCATTTCATTCTGCTGGTGGACTGGAGTTCACGGGACACACTACGCAGGAGTCAACGCCATCCACTTGTTTACGCGGAAGTAAACAAACCAGACGACATCATCACTACTGCCGACGTATCGAACGTAATATTGTTTTCATAATTTTTGATTGCTCTTTTCACATCAATGAACATTTATTTTCTTTGTAATAAACAAATTATAATATTGCTGATTCTTTGTGTTCTACCCTCTGAGCCAAATCCCGCAGGTTTCAACATCATTCTTAATATTACCTGACGTGCCTTCAATTTTTTTGGTGGCCATCTTGGAAAATATGGCGGAAAACGTAAATTTTATAAATTATTTAATTGTTGGTAGAGGAAAGGTTGAAAAATTATGAAATAATTCACTAAATCTAAATCAAATGTGGAGACTTGAAAAAAAAATACGCCGTGAACAACATTTTATTTTTTCATTGTTGGAATTGACCAATCACGTTTCTGTGTTTTTTTGCTCTCAATTTATTACGAAACGCGTGGACTTACACTAAAATATGTGGAATTCAAAATTGTAGGCAATTTCATTGTGAACAATATGCATTTTACAAAATTTTCCTGCGACCAACAGTTTTCAGTTTAGAGCAATTATTGTGCGACCTTCCGAGTTAAGTCATCACCTCAGTAGATGCCATGGCCACATACACGGTCAATAGTCCAGAGTCTAAGCTGCAAAAAGGGGCCTAACCCGCACCTCTGTAACGTATGAAAAGTTCTCCGAAATTAGATTAGGGTGGGTGGGCCAAAATGCCAAATTTGTCAAAAAGTCATTGTTGTCATTATCAAATAATCAAATCATATCAACCTAGTCGAGTAGCATATCAAATTAAAGCTTATCTTTAGAACAATTATTAAAAATATATATCACCATTGTATAGTTGATACAGAGGTCAAAAGGGGTCAAAAAGTAGTCAAAATCACATTTTTTAAGTATTCCAGGAAAATGCGGTATCTTCGTCCCTAATAAAGATCATAACAAACTTTTTTATATTAATCGATCCGATATGAATCTGATTATAACATATTAAAAGTTATCCAAATTTTTTCTTTGAACATGAATGGGCTAATGAATCTGTCATATAGTTTATAAGGGCAGTTTTTATTTTGAGTGCAAAATCTAAGATTATACCAATTTCCTAGCCACTAGGTACTTATAACTAAAGGTTTTTTGGTGTGAAACGATACAGAACAATGCTGTCTAAAACATATCAAAAGTTCTCCAACTTTTGATTAGGGTGGTTGGGCCAAATTTCAAAATTTTGATTAAACTCATTGTTGTCATTTTCAAATTATCAAATTATATCAACCTAGTCGAGTAGCATATCAAATGAGAGCTTATGATTAGTACAACAAATTAAAATAAATATGACCATTTAAAAGGTCATACAAAGGTCATGAGAGGCCAAAACATGGTAAAATTTCCCATTTTTAAGCGTCCAAGAACAATTGACATTATGTCATCGTTAATAAAAGCAATATTTTTTATGTTTTACATTGATTTCTTATTATGATAATGATGTCCTTTGATTTATGTTTTATATTACCAATTTTTGTAACTTTATTGTAATTGTAATAAACCATACGAAATAATAATAATAATAATAAAAGTAAATAATATACAATTTGACACCAATTAACCCAAAATTAAATAGTTTATAACATATAATAAATTCGCCAAAATTCTAAATCCGTCAATGAGCCAATTGATTTTTTATTCAATTTCAAAATTGTGACATTTGTAGTGAAGAAAAATCTAGCGAATAGTATAAAATGACGGATAATCGTCATTTTATGTATCAACTTGACAATGGTGATATATATTTTTAATAATTGTTCTAAAGATAAGCTTCATTTGATATGCTACTCGACTAGGTTGATATGATTTGATTATTGGATAATGACAACAATAAATGACTATAAATGTCTATTAATCACTATAAATGTCACAATTTTGAAATTGAATAAAAAATTAATTGGCACATCCACGGATATAGAATTTTTGCGAATTTTTTATATGTTATAAACTATTTAATTTTGGGTTAATTGGTGTCAAATAGTATATTATTTACTTTTATTAACGATGACATAATGTCAATTGTTCTTGGACGCTTAAAAATGGGAAATTTTACCATGTTTTGGCCTCTCATGACCTTTGTATGACCTTTTAAATGGTCATATTTATTTTAATTTGTTGTACTAATCATAAGCTCTCATTTGATATGCTACTCGACTAGGTTGATATAATTTGATAATTTGAAAATGACAACAATGAGTTTAATCAAAATTTTGAAATTTGGCCCAACCACCCTAATCAAAAGTTGGAGAACTTTTGATATGTTTTAGACAGCATTGTTCTGTATCGTTTCACACCAAAAAACCTTTAGTTATAAGTACCTAGTGGCTAGGAAATTGGTATAATCTTAGATTTTGCACTCAAAATAAAAATTGCCCTTATAAACTATATGACAGATTCATTAGCCCATTCATGTTTAAAGAAAAATTTTGGATAACTTTTAATATGTTATAATTAGATTCATATCGGATCGATTAATATAAAAAAGTTTGTTATGATCTTTATTAGGGACGAAGATACCGCATTTTCCTGGAATACTTAAAAAATGTGATTTTGACTACTTTTTGACCCCTTTTGACCTCTGTATCAACTATACAATGGTGATATATATTTTTAATAATTGTTCTAAAGATAAGCTTTAATTTGATATGCTACTCGACTAGGTTGATATGATTTGATTATTTGATAATGACAACAATGACTTTTTGACAAATTTGGCATTTTGGCCCACCCACCCTAATCTAATTTCGGAGAACTTTTCATACGTTACAGAGGTGCGGGTTAGGCCCCTTTTTGCAGCTTAGACTCTGGACTATTGAGCGTGTATGTGGCCATGGCATCTACTGAGGTGATGACTTAACTCGGAAGGTCGCACAATAATTGCTCTTAACTGAAAACTGTTGGTCGCAGGAAAATTTTGTAAAATGCATATTGTTCACAATGAAATTGCCTACAATTTTGAATTCCACATATTTTAGTGTAAGTCCACGCGTTTCGTAATAAATTGAGAGCAAAAAAACACAGAAACGTGATTGGTCAATTCCAACAATGAAAAAATAAAATGTCGTTCACGGCGTATTTTTTTTTCAAGTCTCCACATTTGATTTAGATTTAGTGAATTATTTCATAATTTTTCAACCTTTCCTCTACCAACAATTAAATAATTTGTAATAATCGATAATTATGAAAAAATCAATTTCGGCACTCCAATCGAGCGGAAAGCATTTTTTCTACACTTGAACCTGCACTAATGTATTATTTGTATCGAAATAATTGATTTTTTATTATTGTTTCTCACATACAATTAGTATAAACTCTTCGCATGAAAAATGTATTCCATTTTTAAAGATTCGCCATAATCGAAAAGTGAAATAAAATTATGTAACATAAAGCCGACACATTCCGTGTGTATTTACATTCTAAAAAGTATAACAACAATATAAAAGTCAAGAACATAAAATTGTAAAACACATTTTTTATTTTTTTTATTTGAACGAACCCAGGATTCGTGGTCAAGTGATCCACAGTTTATAATAATTTCTGTACCTCAGCAGTAGAAGGGCGTAAGTCCATTTCAATTATTCTTGAGGCGAACTCATTAACCAGTAATTCGAGCCTTATTCAATCATATTTGTAATGGTGACATGAGTCATTGTGTAAGAGAATACTTCAATATAACTGTATTTGTTGACAACAGTCTTATTTATATTACAATTGGGCTTCATTAAATCATTCCCAAAGTATATGCAACGACAAATAGAGAAATGTACATCGGGCCTTCTACCTTTGAAGTATAGATAAATAATCCCTAAGGACTCCAACGCTTTAGGGCCTGCCATTGTCATCTCCTCTCCATTCATGCATTCAAATTTCTCCGCCGGCTACGCGGCTCGGTGGCTCAACCGGTACGTTTGCGCGCGCATTGTTTAAAAGTCACACATTTTTAGAACAATTTCTGACACAAAACCAAAAAGACAGCCCTTTTGAATAAATCAGCCAATTAAAATGACATTGTTAACGTTATAAGTCACCAATATTTCGTAGAATATTGTCTTGTGACTTATCTTAGTGAATGATGCAATAAGAGTGCAGACCGCATTTGACATTGCGTCAGCCAGCCACATGATTCTGACGTATGGGAAGTTTCTCCTATTTTGCTTTTGAAAAGGCCTCTTGATTGCTGATATTGTTGTAAGGACCTGTGGCGCAACGGATAACGCGTCTGCCTACGGAGCAGAAG
Source organism: Leuctra nigra (assembly GCA_934045905.1). Taxonomy (NCBI): domain Eukaryota; kingdom Metazoa; phylum Arthropoda; class Insecta; order Plecoptera; family Leuctridae; genus Leuctra; species Leuctra nigra. The sequence continues at coordinate 1,222,954 of OW203768.1, read as the reverse complement.
ATTCCAGGTTCGAATCCTGGCAGGTTCGACACATTTTTTTTTTTATAATGATTTTTCTCTATTAGGATCTTTTAATAACATGTTGATTCAGAATCAGTTGGCGTATCACTTCACGGTTTCAAAACATCACTTCGAGAAAAAAATAATAATCATACAAATCATACATATTTTTATCATACAAATAAAAATAAAAAATATCCAAATATTGAGAAAATCGGAATGAAAAAGAATCACGAAAGAATTTTAAAAAGCTTATTACATGAGATAATATCTTGGTGATTTACATAATAAAAGTCACAAAAGTCAAACTAAAGCAAAAACAAATTAAATAAAAATAAAAATAATAAATTTAAAAATAGTTGTGTGGATACGAAATGGTAAATTATTATAATCACACCTGCGGAATTTAAAAGTATTTAAAAAAAAAGTATTTTAATTTTTATTACATTGACTTCAAATAATTTTTAAATGAGGCAAAACTTATGTACGAGTATGTAAATAAAATCGTAACAAAGAAGACTTGTAAACAAGAGCAGGAACGGAAACCTCCCAGGATGATCGGCAATGTAACTCATGTTCCTGCAACTGCATGGACAGGGCACTGTGTTGTCAGACAAGCATGATCCGGTTGCAAGTGCAGGGACATGCAGCTGCAAGTGCATCGCTGCACTTATCTGCACGCGCTTCTAGAACATGTTACAGTTTACAACACTATGAGGGGGGCAAGTCTTGCGAGTTCAAATATGGAATATTTAGTAAAACTATAAAAGATTTTTTTAACCGTTCGTCCTCGATAATTAGTTTGGATGTAGATTAAAATAAAATACTCACTTTGTATGATTGAATATTTCTCCAACTTTTCACTTGGCTTCGTCAGGATTTTTTTTTTTTCAGATTTAAAAACAGCCATACCTAACAGTTGATAATATTTTCCAATAGGCTAAAAATAAATCACCTAGAATAAAAAAAAATTGGAGAGATATTGAGGTTAAATAAATAATAGTTTGTTAATCATCCAAAGTGAGAGTTTTTATAAAACAATTACTGAGTATTTAACGTCGCATTGTTCTGCAACTAAGCTTGAGCAAATGATTATTATGATGATGATAAATTGGTAAGGGTGGAAGCATAGACGTTTTAACACGTGTATGGTGGAATAGAGGACGGTGGGAAGGCGGCGATCGTGGCCTAGGCTATAAAAGTCAGAGAAAAACAGTTTAGTTGACTGGCAAATAAAATGTGCATATTTGTCATGCACCTCTTTCAAAACGTACATTTAATAACATATCTCCTACATTTACTCTGTAGTTGTAATTTCAGAGACGCAAAGAGAATGGAATTCTTGGTTTGAATTCTTCCCGCGCGATCGGTGGCTCAACCGCTACTGCAGTCTACTGCGCCGTGCTTTTGCGCGCGCTTTCTTTGAACTTGACACATTCTTAGAACGATTCTGATGCAAAAATCACGAAAATTGTATTTTTAAATAATGTCGACCAGTGAATATGACATTTCCAACTCTGCATAACCAATATTCCGCGAAACAATTAAATCGAAGTATTTTCAGTGAATGATGCAATAATTGTGCAGACCGCATTCGACATTGCGTCAGCCACATGATTCTGACGTATGGGAAGTAGCTTCCACTTCTGCTATTGAAAAGGTCTCTTGATAGCTACAAAAGTCATCAGGACCTGTGGCGCAACGGATAACGCGTCTGCCTACGGAGCAGAAGATTCCAGGTTCGAATCCTGGCAGGTTCGACACTTTTTTTATTTTCGTGATTTGGTAAATGAATTATTTTATTTTTTTCTGGCTAGTCCTTGGCTGCATGGAGCAGTGTGTCGCTGACTTATAAACACTTTATTTCGCTCGATTACGAATGTGACGCTATACTTATGAAGGTCACACTCTCTAGCTATGGTTGGATTAGTCATGCACAATGTTATCAATTGCGGCTGGGGTGTGTTCATGTTATCGAAATGTGACAATATTCACATGAGAATCGCAAGTATCGCTAAGAGTGAAGTAGCAGCAACAACGGAGGAGACGTACGGCCCAAAGAGAATGGATACGGCCTGGCGTCGAGCCCACCTGCTGCCTATACCGATCATGGTTCCTTGTGATTATGATAATTTTTTTTATAATCGTCTTTTTGATTCTTAAAAATAATTTGTGAAGTTCACCAACGTTATTTTTGCTAATTTTAAAATTAGTACTTATTGTTATATTTAAAATTATTCGTGGGAACGGTCGCTCAACTCCAGCCAAGTCGGACGGTGTCCGTCGAACTACCACATTGTATACCCTAGGAGATGATTTTCCTTCGACAAGATGAATTTGCCAGCGCTTGCTTCCACGGTCTTCTGAGGCTGGAAGCGACGATGAAAGTGAAGGCTCCAACTCGGGGCCTCTGACTTGCCGGGCGAGCGCTCTACCGTTGGTCTCATGTTCATTACGACTGTCAGACCACCGGCGACTTACTGTCACATTGACCCTTTCTCTTCACCACTTTTCTTTCCTTGAAGCCTTTACAAACAACAGCAAAAAATAGTGACTGATTTTTCATACTGGCGCGTTAGCAAATGTCATAAAAATGCTGCCAATAAAATGTTGTGTTTTTACATTAATGTAAACTTGTTCTGCCCTACTGTACTATTCCAGTGAGTTGGCTTCAATGTCACTTGTGTTTCGGATTCTTTCTGAAGTCTGCAACTCAACCAGATAATCTGCATGCATAATTAACTGTGTAACATAGTTGCAGCCCATGCTTTATAAATAGAACATCTCCAGCATGAGAAGTGAATGCAGAGCAGACGACGGATCATGTTGTGGAACACTCAGAAGGTCAATTAATAAAAACAAAGAAGAAGATAATATACCAGGAAACAACTTAGTAAAATACAATTATTTGAACAGAAACGCTGGTATTGTCAAGAAATAAAAATAAAAAGAGTTTCGCTTGACAAAGCCGGTCGAACGCATCGGCGAAATATTGCGGACTCTTTTTATTTTTATTTCTTGACAATACCAGTGTTTCTGTTCAAATAATTGTATTTTACTAACTCAGAAGGTGTTTTCCATGTCTGATCATGAAACATAATACTTCGATATTTTTCAATATTTTTGATCATAACATAACTTATGTTTGCTATATTGTTGTTATGTGTAGTATTTAGTAACGAAAGCAAATAAAACCAGGAAGCGGATCCACAAAGAGAGGTTCTACAGAATCCCAGAGATTTGGATTTGGATTTTGTATAAAGTCTGGATTAATTAAACAAAATCTCAATCAAAATCTCTGGGATTCTGTAGAATCTCTCTTTGTGGATCCGCTTCCAGGTGATATAATAATTTTTAAAACCCCACTTATGTACTCTTCTGAATCCGAGTTGCAATGCGAAGTGAAATGGACTTTGCGTCAGTGTTTTAGAGAGCTCAGATTCATCTGATGGCTGACATTTTACTCCAAACACGACCACGAGATCTAGTTTGTACAACATTGTAGACCACTGATTGTTTAGAGAGCACGAGGTTGAGATTGGTAAACATGTGTAGGATTGTATTGAGAAACACAACAGCAGATAATAGATTTTATGCATTTAGAAGAAAGAAAAGAGATCCGGATTCCCAAATATCACTAATTGTAGGTTTAAAATTGACTGAGGTGGATACTAAAGTAGTTCACTGTGAAATCGTTTAGAAATATTTATTGTTAGAATCAAAATAAAATGTTCATATGCAAATTATTTATTTTACTACTTTAGTCAACACACTTTTTTAATGTTGACATATGTAGAGTTTTCGTGGCTAAAATATTATTTAATTTGCTAAGTATTTATTTAGCCAAGGCTATTTCAATACACTACATAATTAGTTAAAAATAGTTTAAATTCATACAATTCCTTAAATTATGAAATCTGACATCATATTAGCCTGAGGAAGACTGATACAAGTCGGTCGAAACGTTGCGGTGGCAATTCAAGCTCCATTTTTTGGACCATTTTTTACTCAACTATGACTGACGAACGGCTTATAGGAGCACTCCCAAATTTTTTTCTCATGTTCATAACATATTTGAATGTATTCTGACGGTATTGGTTTTTAAACATTTGTACTGGAAAAGCGCATGGAAAATATTGAAAATGGTCAACTTCAAGCTATCACAACTGCCGTATATATTTTTTTATCGAAAATGTAAAACCGTTAGTATCATTGTGCATGTATTGGTGACATTTGCTGAAATTTTGAAATTAATTGGTCAATCCGTTTGGTGCTCGCGGTTGAGAGAAAAATGCATTCTACCTATAAAAATGATAATTTTCCAGCTCAATTCGAGTCCATATTTGAAGCGAAAATTTCCCCTTCGCATTCCTGGACTGTGTCACGTACATGCCATTAATTTAACTGTCAACTTAGCGATAACACGACTCAGAGTCGAGAGCAAGACAGATCAGTTTCACCCTGTGGTGTGGGTAGAATGACGTCATTCATTTTGTTGATAAACACATGCGCTCGCTCTGCATCTCTCACTAACTCAATGAAATACATTTACTCAAACATTTTTAATTATTTTAAAACGTTGATATAATAAAATAAAATAGAGATTATGTACTAACCAAAAATAATGGATCAATAATAATTAACGTGCGAAAATTGATTTGAAATGTGTTGTGTATATATTTAGTTAGCTTGAGCATGCTTGAGAGACACTTGCATAAACCGATTGCAATGAATGTGCATGCAGTGCACATACATGAATTACATCGAATTTCCACAAATTATTATGTCTTTGTACTCTGATCGAGTTGAGAACGAGTCAAAACCATCAAATTGAAATTGAAAGTATACCTATACAATGATGTGGGCAAACAACAAATTATAATTGTGGGATGACTAGTTTTAAGTAAATATAAATCTCCGAATATAATATCATTTACCCCCTGTTTTAAAACAGTAATGTCGGCATGGAAGTAACGCGGCAGAGGTTGCCATGGCAACAACGTCTTCACCATGGTAACACCAGGGCCGGCGCAAGGGAAAATGGCGCCCCGGGCAAGACTAATGTATGCGCCCCCCCTCCCCCCCAAATATATAACATTTCAATACCGCACGACCTCATTCGTGTCCGGGGCGAACAGCCCCGGGAAAATTTTGAATTTCAAAATAGGTATTGGTGCATTTTGGTGCATGCTTGGGCACCGGAAATCAACAATCAATATTACGAAAAGTAATAGTCCCGCAGGGTGTTTTTTTAGAATTTAACAATTTAAAAGTGATTCTAGGGCTAAAAAATGTACGAACTAGAGCCAAATACCCTCCAATTGACCTTGTTGCCCATGTTGTTCCGCAGGGAGATTTTTTAAAATTTAAGCAATTTATAAATGATTCTGGGATGCTAAACTTAATTTTGTATGGTGCAGGCAGTCAGTGCAGGCAGTGCAGGCAATGGGCAGGCAGTCTGATCGAGTGGGGGGGGCAGGATAATCTCCCCCATCCCCCCATTCCTACGCGCCTGGTAGCACCAGAAACACGCTGATCCGCGATTGGATTCAATACATTTTTACACTTTTGACATCATATGCAACCTTGTGATTTTCTCAATATTTTTGGTATTTGAGACTGGAAAATAAGTACTTTCTGATTGAATGGTTACAAACCTAACCAAATCATGTGTCCTGGAATACATTTAAGACGGACAATAATTACAATTGCTTATTTATAAAAACACAAGGAGGATAAGGGGGTTCGGGGGCGAAGCCCCCGAGAAAATTTTATATCAAGGCCAATCATTTTGGTGCAATTTTGATGCTAACCTCACCAGATATTGTTGGGGGAAAAGCACGATATTTCTATAAAGAATTTTAATTTTGTCTGAAAGTATGAACTTGTTTTCGTGATATTTAGCGCCCCCTAGACCTTCATTAAATAAATTATATATTTTGGAACTACCTTTAAGCATTATTTTGTTTTCATGTGTGAACATGATTATGTTGTCTTATTGAGCGAGCGAAGCGAGCGTCTCCTTTTGGCTCTTTTGGCACGGACCTCTGTTTTTTTTATTTTTTGGGTTTTTTTTTGAATTTTTTGGCTGCTACCTGGAGCAATGGAAGTCGCACCGTTTCACCGATCGATCTGAAATTTTGCACACATGTAAAACCAACCTTCTCTGTTTGCAGACCCTAATTTTTTTGAAATCCATTAATTGGTTGAAATTTAAATAAACATCTCCTGATAGGCTGAAAAATGAAAATGGACTTCGACAAAAGTGATCGACCTTATATTTTGCATGGTCATTAACATTAACATTGTCTCTTATTTTACAAATTTTCAGCCAAATCCTCCCATTGGTTAAAATTTAAAAAAATATTTCATGTGCTTTTTGAAATTTAAACCAGAACCGTTTGACCGATCAACTTGAAAATTTGCATGGTCATCGGGTCAAACATTATCTGTATTTTTGACAATTTTCAGACTAAACTGTGTTTCAATTCAAAAGTTTTTGACAGTTTGCGGATATTTTGCGTGTTAATTGGCTGTCATATTTCACGAATTTCATATTTCACGGCATCTTCGAATCTTCACTTCAAGGTTGTTGGAGCAGAAATTTTCAAACGTAGTATATTATGAAACTGATATGACCGTTTAAAAAAAATTTGAACGAAATCCTGTGATTTTTGGAAATTAACAAGGGATCGTTTAATCATAAAGGTTCAATCGATCAACTTAAAACTTTGCGTGGTTATTGGGACCAATATTTTAGGAATTGTTGGATATTTTCATACAAGTCTGTGACGAAATTCAAGAATTATTAGCTTTTAAGGACATTTTCGATAAACAGAATTTCGGTTCGAGGTGTTGTGCGTTATCCGTGCTCGCTCATCAACGCGTTACTCAGAGCGTTTTCCTAGTATTTTAAACGTAAAATTTTATCAATTTTGTAAATGACAAGTCTAAGGGGTCGTAAGCGCCCCCCTGGACCTTTATTAAAGAAATTTTAACTTTTATAAGCTCTTGTTTTCGTGATATTTTCTTATATTTTGACCGTGATGTATGAAAAATTTAGTACATATGCCATGTACTAAACACATGTACTGGACATGGCGCCCCGGGCTGTCGCCCGCCTCGCCCGCCCCTCGCGCCGGCCCTGGGTAACACCTTAGGTAACCCATTATTGTGTATCACCAGACAGTCCAAAATGTCACATGAAATTTCGTTGTGTTATTTAATGATTGAAAATGTATATATTTTTTTGGTGATAAAAGTGTACTTGTCATAATTGAAAGAGCGACTCCTTTAGACTCTTTTAACACGGTCAGCTGTTTTTTCTTTTCTTTTTGTTTGTTTTTTGCTGCTACCTGGAGCAATAAAAGTCGCACCGTTTCACCGATCGATCTGAAATTTTGTACAAATGTAAAGACAACCTTTTCTGTTTGCAGACCCTAATTTTTTTGAAATCCGTTCAGTGGTTAAATTTAAATAAATATCTCCCGATAGGCTGGAAAAATGAAAATGGTCTTCGATAAATCTGATCAAACTCAAATTTGCATGATCATTAAGACCAACATTGTCTTTTATTTGACAAATTTTCATCCCAATCAGTTAAGAACGTATGCACTCTTTAAATTTTTAATAAAGCTGTTAGAAATGAAGTATCGAAATGACTGTTTTTCCACTTTAACATGAATTTGATTTGTTTTAGGTACCAGAGAATGTAGGTGCTATTTCCACGTTTCAATGAAAAGCATATACTTTTATGTTGATTGAGATGGATCATAAAAAAAAACACCATAAAAATCATCGAAAATTTGCACGTACCCGTGCTCGCTCAACAGCGCGGTACACTGAGCGTTTTCCTAGTATTTAGATTTACGAATTTAAAATACAAAAATGTATGAGACTTCCCTATTACCGAATGTTTCTATAATGGAATTATCGAAATAAATTAACACTTATGGCATGCGTATCGCCATCGGTGATTGTGTCAGTACAGTCGCCTAAGTTCTACGCAACATTGATATTTATCCACTCTTTTTCCAAAGTAATTTTACGAGTTTTACGAGTACTTGTGAGAATATGATTATCTTGTTATAAGGTTGATACTATTTCTAGCACTCATCTCAGACTAGGTACTTTAAAATCGTGTAAAATATCTCAAGATCGAATGCCATGGCGATGGCGGGAATCGAACCCTGGTCCCCCAGGTGGCTGTTTGAGTGGAGAAGTATTATAATCCAACTGCCCAGGTGGGGTGACCACTGATCGACCTAATCAGGGCTGAATCTAGGTACACTCAAACCAATAAAAATTGGTAGGTACTCGAAAAGAAAAGGATTGTCTCGCCTTGTCAGGTTCCTTGACAATCAATCCTTGTTATTATCAATGAAATAAGAGTTCACCTACTAGAGGTAGATGATGCGCGTAAACACAGCCTTCATGGGATGATGACATCCAGGGTGCGAATTGATGGGGGGGGGGGGGGGATGGGGGGAATTCCCCCCCCCCCCCCCCCCCTCTGGTTTTCTCATCCCCGGCTCTGTTCCCCAATAAAGCATCCCAGGGGGGGATAGATTCCCCCCCCCCTCTGTAAAATGTTGACTTTTAATCACGAAACAACAGGTTACCTACTTTTTTTCAGAAATAAAACTAATATTATAAACATAAATTGTCACACAAAACAGCTGTCAAATTGCATTTATTAGCAAATAAGCTGTATTTGATAAGATTTATTTATTCCAAGATTAATTTTACTTGCCCACCACTTCTGATCTCCCTTTAAATTAAAAGCAATTCCTCTTTTTTTATAATGCCATATGTCGTGATGAAAAAGGGCTTCAAACAGTGTACAAATCGTTTAGAAATGCACCAAATCCAATCCTGAAATTCAAAATTTCCCGGGGCTATGCGCCCCGGACCCGCATGGTGCTGGGGGGCCCTCCCCCCAGGCCCCCCATTGTATTCAAGGGCAATCGTATATTTCGCCTTTGCTATATTTCCCAATATTCTCGGAATTTTTATTTTTCCTATCCCCCCCCCCCCCTCTGAAAATTGAACAATTCGCACCCTCATGACATCAAACCTTAATCAGCCAATCATTTTCTTTTCGAGTACCTACCGAATTTTATTGGTTCACACCAGTGACCCATTTTATTGGGTCACAGAGCGCCATATTTTAGATGTGGTAACTTTGCGAGAAAAAAAAAATTTGAACAAGTTTTGCTATAAAATTACGGATCATGTTTTATTATGATCTGATCACATAAAATTTCTGTCAAAACAGTTCCTAGTTCCAAAGAAAAAAGCATCAGTTCACTCGCTGCTGTGCATGTTTTTCAAACTCGATTTATTTGCTTTATAAAGTTTCGTAGAGAGAGGTATAGTACATGTTGCTCTTTAGGTTAGTGATGTTTGAGTAAATTACATGCAACGCATACGATTATGTTAACATTATACTATTTCTTTAAATATTAAATATCGATTTCTTTAAATATACCCGTATAAAGTACAATAATTATTTAATTAATTTATAAAATAATCACAATATTGTTGAATAAGTGGTTGTAAATACATTGAAAATCAAAAATCAAGTGCAGCAAAGGCTCTCCTAGCTCATACCAAATGTTATCTCATTCATTTTCTCGGAAGTAAACACGTCTGGAATGAATGAAATCTAATCTGGCTAGCCGTTAAAATTTATGACCTCCTCCAGCGTTTCACATGTCGCACTTGGGAGTGGGGGGTGATTTCGCACGCCAGCTATTTCAGCGAGCCTTTAAAAAATAGGCCAAAGTCAAACGTGAATTCCCACCTTAATAAACTTATCAGAATATTACCGCATCATTTTAAATAATTTAATTATTGATGTCTTGAAACGTAGATACTGCACTTCAGACATTGTTTTTAATTGTCAAATCATGAATCAACTTTATCGCTAACACAATGGACACAATGAATCTGATTAATCTCGATGCTAAGATGTTTCAAGAGATATCTATTAGCGATTAACCATCTAATCGTCAAGATAGTTTTAAAAAATATTTCTTGAAAAGTTGATCAAATATTCTTTTTTACTTGAACCTTCTCAAATGTAGCAAATGAATAGGTAGGTAAGTTGTACTATGACCAAATCCACGGACAAAATACGAAATTTGATTCTATATCAAAGGCACTTTTTCGTCTTGCTAATTATTAGATTTGCACAGAAGTACATTGATAAAATGATAACATTTGATTAACTTTGTGTGAAGTTGGTTGTGGTTGATTGAGTGTGCGGAACCGCCGAGGGATGGCGCTGGCTGCGCTGTGACAGGTCGCGACACTGCGGCGTGCTGTGGAACTAATGCCGGTAAAGCAGTTGATGCAGAGTTCATTGAACATGATCTGTGTGGAGGAGCCGGGTTCAAGCCTCTGCTGAGTCATCACAACAAATCCATTCAATTCAACAAGGCCACCTTTCTTGTCAACAAGTTGCAGACATTTCTGTACTTTAAAGTCTCTTTTTTATTATATTTCCAAGCACATCCTCAGTTTTCTGGTCCAATATTGAGTGGGAATGAAAATTCTCAATCATTTTCATACTTTATTTAAAATCAAAATAAATCTAAATCGTAACTATTTGAAATTTGCAGTTGCATTGTAAACATGTATTGCTAATTCTATTGTGTGTATTCATGAATCATTGTCACTTGTATTGTCATAGCACTTACAGTGAATATTGTGGGCTTTAGAGTTGCAAAAGTAATTTCTACAGAATGTACGGAGAATTGCACCTAAATCTTTAGTACCTACCTACCTACCTACATGCATACATACTAAGTACCTATAGAAATAATACCTATTATATTATCTACCTCCAGAGTGTGAATATTATGGTTTATGGCGCTCAACAGCGAGGTTTTCAGCGCACAAGAGTGTAAAGGAAAATAAGATTTTCCGTATTTATAGGCTTTGTAAGTCCACTTTGGTTTTGCCAAGTGAACCAAGTGAATTTTTGAAGCAAAGAAATTTAATTTTTGTAAATTGCTCATCGCCTGTTTATCTTATCTCGTAAAGCAATTGCATTTTGAAAATGAGATTTTCGATTAACGAGATAATTTCACTGAGAATTTATCCTGGTCATTTCACATAAGTAAAAATGTCATGTTACGCATTATTACTTCATAAGCGGTAACTCGGAAAGCTACCCACACCAAAAGGCCCCTTTAAGTAGCCAAAACAGGGTGAACCAAAACAGGTCCAGTTAATTTTAGGTCGCTTCTTTTCTGAAACTGCTCCTAAAAAACTGCCGAAACGGCTTCATGAAAATAATAGACATTTTGGCTCACATTTTAGGGGCTTTTTCAGGGGAAAAAACGACCCTAAAATACACTTGAGCTGTTTTTCATTCACCTGTTTTGTCCGTGTAGATGATCGCTTCGGAATAACCATGGCAACCAATGCAGCCTCCCAAGCCGTGTCATCTCTCGTGGACCGGCAACCGGCATCATGTCGATCCCGAGTGTTTTTACCTCGGCGGGTTGTCGTGGTCAAGGAAAACTGCTTTCTACCGGCCGCTGGATAATAGCTTCCACGTGCAGGGAACTCTCGGACTAGGAGATGCGTGAGACGAGGCTGAGGAAGAACAGTTTCATCTTGAATATGTTTCATGCAAGATATTAAGGTGATACTAGCGCTCGGCCTTTTTAGAAAATTGAGAGAGTTAAATTGTTTCATAAGTGGGTGTAACTTTTACAGGATGTTCACATGATCAGTCTGATTGGATATTAGTTGCACTTTTTCATTTTTGCTTATTGCATCGTTAATTAGGCGCCGGTTATTCAACAAAACAGCGCAAAACTATGAAATTTGCGATACGATTGGAGACCAAACCCGTAAACCAATTGATCTAAAATTTTAATCATGATTAGATGAAAGACAAACTTAGGGTTATCACTTGGCACATGTTTGAAATTTAATTTTATACGGCGCCCAGGGAGACGAGAAAATAGCTAATTTTTCCCCAGAAATCCACTAATTATTTCTAATTAACGAAACAAAAAACTAAAAATGTACCAAGGGATAACCCTAAGTTTGTCTTTTATCTAATCACGATTAAAATTTCAAATAATTTGGTCTACCCGTTTCGTCTCCAATCGTATCGCAAAAAGTGTCTATAAAAAGAGCAAAATCGCTCGCGCTTGCAGTACATATGTTTCATAAAAATTATTTAAAATTCATCTTTTTGTTTCAAGTAGGTATTTCTTAAATTTTCTCAATATCCAGAAAATGGGTATCAAAACTGCCTCCCGAAGTTGCATAACAGTGGTGTAAATAATGAGCCTTGGATAAATGTCTTCTTTTAGGGAAACTTGACTCAGCCGTCAGTTTCTACAGCGGTTCACAGGACTCCATCATGGACAAATAACTGAAGATAACACTCGAAAAGAATTGTGAAAACAGTGTTATGTTAGTCGGAGTTGTAGAATGTTCGCTCCACACTGGTGAGAAATTGAAACAAAGCTTGGGGAGTAACGTGAAGTGAGCACTAAAAGTACCCATCCTGGGACGCTTGATTACACCGAATGTTGGCAGTTTTGGAGGTTGCAGAAAAGCAAATGTCCGTCAAATGTCAATAACTTAGATTTGGTATGAAAGTTGCCAAAAACCCCTAAAAATTGTTTGAACGTGACCTGTGCATTGACGGAAAATACGTTCAAAAGTGAATGCTTTGACTTTCCTTCCATCTGAGAACAAGATCTTTTGATTGGTTTAACATTGAAACTGAGTCCGTGGTTTTCCTCAGTCGAGAGGCGAATGTTGGGAAGGTTCCCTACTAATAGACCAACCCCTTTTCATTTGCAGAACAGTGAACGTTAATTTTCTTTAAAATAACAATATCTGTTTTCATTCTTTCTGTAGTGACACATGTCACAATTACATTTTCTTTCACGTGCTTGGACATACCTATCTCATCCAAACCTGATTATCTTGGTGCTTTTTCCAGGTAGACCCTCTGGGCTATTTTTTGTTTAAAGGCGTCTTTATTTTAGAGAGAAAAAACTAATAGTTTCTTGATTATCGAGCGAGTTATTTTTAGTAGTATTTGGTTGAATGACTTTTGAAACTGTTTGTTGAGGAATACGACTTGTAGAGTTATTTCAATCATAGAGACTTCTTCAACTTCGTATTATTTGTGATGTGTCAAGTGATAAATTTTTTGCAGGTAGTTTATTTCTGAAATGAAATCCCAAAGTATCGACTCTAGTTTGTACTTCGGAATTTCCTGCAACTTGTTGCACTTGTTTATATCACCCTTGTGGTGATCTGTTTGCAAATAGCGACTTAATAGTATCTTGGAAGCACCTCATATCACTGATGAGCGACTTGGAATGCTGTCAGCCTCCACCAAGAGATGGCAGCACCCGTCTCAACCAGACCCGTGTGGGCTCAGCACTGAGTCAACTCTGCACTTATTGTACGTGTATTTACGACATCGTAAAGCTGTGTTTTACGATTGCGCTGGACTCTGCTTGATAAGAGCATTGGGCTTTATAGCGCGCTGACCAGTAGCTTGCTTGCCGATGGCGATACACACAATATGTTGCCGGATGCAATAAGTATTTATTTATTTACACAATCCTATCGAAACTTATTAAAACAGAGAACATATTATATATACCAGTTTAGAAGCAATATAGCTACTTATGGAATCCTGGGGTGCGATCACATAAAATGAGAACTTGCTTGTCACGGTGACAAACTTCTCATCTCAATGTTAATCACGGCCTTCTAGGGGCTTGTCACCGTGACTTGAAAGTTCTCATTTTATGTGATGAAAACTGTTTCGGGTAAGGGCTTACATATTATTGTACAAAATAGCAATGACCCCGTGGAGGTCACGGATTGTTCCTTTTTTGTCAGATTACGATTAACTTGATTTCGTATTTTTTTTACTCATGTCCTCTCAATGTGGAAATTGCAATGGGAAATCATTTTCAAGAGTATTTTCATCGCGCCTATGCCGGACTAGACTTATAGTAATGTCTTTATTTCACCTCCCGTTCTACTATATCCATCTTCCCTCAACTTATTCTATAATATTACTAGCTATATGTAAATATAAGCTAAAATAATACAAACATTTTTTTAACACTTATTTAACTTGATTAGAGTGGTACCTACGATTGATGGCTAGGAATTATCATACTAACACAATTCTAAATCGCAGCCTGTCTTAAAAATTGCAAAAATAAATTGGGCGATGAAGCCTATTATAGACAATATTGTACCAAGTGTAGGAGCGCAAGATGTTTGCCTGTTTGAATTTTCCACCTGAGGACGGACATTTTGTTGGCACGTTGCCGGGTCAGATTTATAACTTTATTGAGGTAAATCGATGTATTTTTGTAATGTGAGTGATTCCTCTTCGTACCGGAGCCTATACAATATCCCAGGTACCCATTAAATAAAATGCCGTCATAAAAGAAGAAAACCACAGCTATTCTGTATGAATCCATTTGTTTTTCGCACTGTTCTACAGCTATAGGGTAATGGCGACGAATCAATGGTTATGATGATGATTGGGAGATGATGATGAAGAATAGGTGATGACGGACGGTGCGAAGGAGGCGGTCATGGACTATAGTAACCTTCCCATCATTTGCCTCTCGACTGAGGAAACCACGAGAACAACTCTGTCAGAAAGGTCGGCCTCGGGAATCGAACCAATGACCTCCGGAGTGCAACTCCAGAGAGAGCTCCGCATGCATTTGTTTATAAAATAATGAATAGATGTTTTTTTCTACAGAGCTACAAATCACTATAACTATACCTAATTAAAAATATGTACTGAAATAAATAAATGCTTCCAGATAAATATCCCGTATCTCTTTTTACTAAACTATTGCGCCATCTCGTATATTTCTCATCATATCTTCAAGTTTCGTTGAACGTTATAAACGGTGGCCTCTTTCAGCAGCAACGGCCGAGAGATATTTCATTTTCCTTCAGCTCGTCTGTGGAACGGGAAGACGAGCATGATTTGTAGCGATTTCCATATTACCTACGAAATGGTTCCAAAAGGACAAATCGAAAAACCGTTCGACGGAGCCAAAGAATTCAAAATCTACATTATACATGCATTCAATATAGAATTTCCCATCTTAACTAAACCCATTAAAGTTTTCGTACCGCTGAAAAGATATTTCACAAACTATAATCTGTGTGCATGCTACGAAAGGGTTGAAGTCGTGGTTCTCATAGAGCTGTTGTATAAATCTTATTATTCTAAGTATAACATATGGAGATCTACCCGTGTATATTATGCATAATATAAACGATGGGAAGCTCTGATCAATAGGAAATAAGGTATAGAGGGAAGCTAAACAAACATACACCGAAAGGGTTAACCATACTTGAAAGTGAAAATGGGAAATAGTTGTGTCGAAGGGCGGATGGATAAAAAGGTTCTCGACACAGGTGCTGGGCTGAGAGGCGATTTGAATACTTGCGTAATATATCTCCGATAAATCAGTGAAAGGTTGGATTGAGCCCCAAAGCCATTAGTGAGGTTCGAAACCGCGGGGCAGCCAGGGGGGGGAGATTTATGAGCGCATGACCTACCCCTGTGGGAGAGATGCAGATGAAGAGAGAGGGTAGAGGAAGATGCGCTCCTGAGAACAACCCTTTAGATGTTAAAGATGCTGCGCAAATAGAGTCAGTTCGGATAAAATAACCTAATTTCCTGCTTTTTACACAAACACCACTCGGCGGACCAAAAGGTGTCTGCCGATCTAAAAAGTTTTAGCCATAAGAATTAACATCGCCACCATACTTTTGGTTCAGCTACGTTTACATAGGAAATCAAAAGATTTTACTGCATTTCTCAAGTCGAACATTTCCGTTGACGGTTTCAGCTCGAGACTACCTCGTGGTCCCGTGTTCGACTCCCAGACCCTCCTGATGACGTATCTCTCTACTAATAGGACCTCTTATTCTTCATCATCATCATAATCATTCATCCGTCGCCATTAGCCTGGTTGCAGGTCAGTGCGACGTTAAACACGTGAACAAATCTTCTCGTGTGATATTGTTTAGTTTTCCAGGAATCTTCATTCCAAATCAGATTAAAAGAACGAGCCAATAAAACTGTTTCCTTCTTTCAGTGAATTTACATGGATAATTTCAGTTTATTTATTTTTTACAACTTGCGAATGTTTGCCCGTGGCATGGAAATTACATTCAAACATAAATTCTAATTAACTGGACAAAGGAAATAAAAATGCATGTTACATGAAATGATCAAAACTGAATCTAATGATATGCAACATACGTTTAAACTAATCTCATATCCCGATCATGTTGATGATAACAATGTTCATACATCAATGACGTCATTTCATCCGCTCAAACACGACTTTTACGATCGAAATTATGCATTCGGAATGTAAATTCGCTTTGCGGAATTATTCACAATTATTCTTGATTTTTGCACAAAGGAAATTTTCACAGGATTATTTTTTATTGTGGTTCCAATAGCCCAGTAATTTAAAGCAAAAAAAGATCTGAACCCACCACTAATTGCAACAGAAGGTTTCAATATATGAATTATATTCAATTTGTACTTGTACTTGTGCAAACGTACTTACTTGAATATCTATTTGTAGAAACATCATGATTGACATCTGGACCTGTGGCGCAACGGATAACGCGTCTGCCTACGGAGCAGAAGATTCCAGGTTCGAATCCTGGCAGGTTCGAATGTTTTTTATTTTTCCATCGGGACGACAGCTCAAGAAATAAAACTGCAATTCCTGCCAAGCACTTCTATGCCTAAAAGTATTGGATTTAAAAGGTGTTCAGAGCTAAAGTTTTTCGCACTGAAAATCAGTTACTTCCTCCACAGGAAACCTCTCAATTTCAAATATTACCCATAACAGAAAAATTAATTATACCCGTATATAAAAATAATAAGAAATAAGGAAATATACATTTTGTCTCAATTAGCGAATTAGTGGGTGTAAGAAGAAGATGAAGAAAAGGAAGGAAAGCTGGCAAGCTTTTCTTGACTGAGAAGTTTATTCCGTGTTTATCCTCAGTCGAACGAGAGTCTGGGAAGATTCCCTACTAATAAGCCATGACATTCTCCTTCCCACATCATCTCCAAATCATCATCATCATCATCAGGGCTAGGATGTTTAGAACATATCATTTTTCAGTATTTAGTTCAGACGTCTAAAAATGATATATAAATATGTTTCATGCCGATTTAAAAAAAATATGTGTTTCATTTTGCCTGAAAATGCCTTTTACTCAAATTTTTATGAATTTAGTCCTTTTCTTGCTATTTTAAGGTCTTTTGTAATTTTTTTAAAATTATTGGGGGAAATTATATGAAATGCTTGTTGCAAGTTGCAACAATTTTATTAATTTTGGTCTAGACCACAATTCATAAAATTTCCATCCACCATTTGGATGGCCATCAACAATTGACACTTGATACATTGACATAAAAGAGAATACTTTATTAAAAACACTGCCATAAGAAATGGTTGTTACAAGGACACAGTATAACAAATAAACAAGTAGATGAATTTGATATTCAATTGGTATAACAACTAAATAATTCTACATTAATATGAAATATTTGAAGATGAAAATTGGTCAACGAAAAATTATTGAAAAACAATGATATTACAATTATAATTCATACAATAATTTTAGTTACTTTTAATACGTAACATAAGTTGACGAACATTGCATATACCATAACATTTCATTGGTCCTTTTTCGGGATTTGTTGTCCTTATTTAATAGTTGTAAGTTACTATTTGCTTGCCTTTTTGGACTTTTCATAGGTCCTAAACATCCAAGCCCTAATCATCATAATAATTCATCCGGCGCCATTAGTCTAGTTGCAGACCAGTGCGACGTTACACACCAGGGGCTGGATTCACAAAATGTTTTAAGCCTTATACCGGCATAACTTTAATCCGGTATAGCATTATAACTGGCCAATACCTCTATTATCATGATATTACCACTTAAAAACTTAGTATTTTATTTATTATAAATGGGGATTTGTACTATTACAAACATATGTCGGTAAAACATGGTAGTACAGTACATTCGACACGGAATTTTCAGCAACGTGAAATCTAGTTTTTGTTTGGAATTCCTATTTTCAACGCTTATTTTGGCAAAATTTCTGGCACTTCCTCCATTCCACCCCATATCAATAGAGGAGCAAAGAAAATCCACGTTTCTAAGGTGTATATAGCATTTTATTGGCGATTGTATTTCAGGCGCTGAAAGGTCCGGTCCGAATGGAGTATAGTAATAAATGTATTGATATTAGATTTTTCGCTCATAAAGTTATACTTTTTTGTAAATCCAGCTCCAGGAAAAAGCTCGACGAAGTAAACTGTCATAAAGCCTCTGAAATCTGTCCGCTGCATTAGCATGCACCCCCTTGTATCGGCATGTGGAAGGGTTGCGACCCGCCAGGGGGGGGGGGGGGGGGGGGGGCACGGAGCGCGCCGCGTACGTGGCCCATGAAAAGCAATCTATTACCGCGCGCTTACAAAGCATGTGTCAAGTATAAGCAGACCTCCTCGCCGCTCAACGACGTCGTCCTCGCATTCCCACGACCGTTTAGCAGGATCGACACGGCGGGGTGGGGCGTTCAGCACTCATCTGCATCCGAGCATCTTGATGTTCACATATGCCTATTGCCTTCTACATGTATGCAAATTTAACTAATTAAGGTGGCGCGATCACTCGAGGCATAGTCTCAGATCTTCATAAATTTTTGTGTACTTATGATATTCATGACATACATAATCCCTGAAAAAATTAAACACTTCTCGTGTCTAGTTTCTGAGATAATTTGAGTTTTCTCCCCCATGTTATCTTATGGCAGCCAAGTAAAATCGTGCCATTTTTAAGCTAATATGAAGTTCTAATTATTTTGTACCGTCAGATTTTAACAAAAAACTTTTTTTCTGGTAGACATACGGACTTACCATGAGGAAAAAAATTGAAAACGATACCGACGTGTGCTATTTTAAAAGTTATTAACCAAATTCGAAATACCAAATATGTCAAAAGACATAAAATTGAAAACTCATTATTGGGCGGGAGTTGCAAACTACAGGACATTAAATGAGTATTTTATGCTTAAATATAGTTGAACTGTTGTAAAAGGTATTTTGAAATGGGAATTTCAAAAATAAATAAAAATGTGCTATATCGAGTGATCGCGCCACGTTAAATAAATTGAACACAATCCCCAATAAATAATTCCCTTGATTATTTCTGGTTTTCTTCGCCAGCTTTCCATTTTCAATGTGCCTGCAATCTGGGACAATTGAATAACATATCAATGTGGCTTGAATTTAAAATAAATTTCGATTTATTTCGAAATCGTTTTTTTAATTTCGTAATTTTCGATATATCTTGACAGTGATTTTAAACCACTAAAAATTTGGATAATTGGCCGATTGAGCTGGAAATGTCATTTTTAAATTTATTTATTTTATGAAAATTTAAGGCATTAGCTTCCAAGGAGTATAATGGTTTTTGCGGGGGAAATCGATACTACAATAATAGTCTTACATAGACAGGAAGAAAACACACACATTTTCTACAAGATCTATTTAAACGAAGTAATTTTACGTATACAAATAAAATTATTTTTACGATTATTTTGTTTGCGTATAATTACTAATTTGTAATATTTTGTGTTACAATGAAGACCTCCGACATTTGTTTGTTTGTTAAAGTCTTGTGGAATATTATGTTGAAGAAGTAATGAATTGATCTGTGCACATCATTGAGCACATTATCTTTTTAGTGAATTTGATATCCTGTAGAGAAACTATTGGATTTTGTGTAAAAGTCTATGCAATTTTAATTTTGTTTTTAAAATAATTTAAACCTGCTGATAACTTACAGGATCTCGAAATTAAAAAAAAATCTACTGACAACAAGTAAGTAATGTGTACTATTACATATCAACTTCTTATTGACCGACAGTTAAATGATTTTTTCAAAATCATAAAATATCTGAACAATTATTCGTTCGAAATGCTTGGATCTAACGCTATTCTCATGAATTGCGTCTGTTGGCAGTGAACAGAATGTCGATCTGTTTCTTGACTATAATCCACTTGATGGCAGAAGATTACAATGAGGGTGTTTGGGGATTATTGGGAGATAAAGTTAATAGCCAATGAGTTATGTTAGAATATTCATGCATTTATTTTCCGTATTATTTGAAACTGGAGAGCATATATTCACACGCGTTTATGGAATTAGGCTTAGGGACATTAGGTTCAGATTTTTAGAGCCCAAAAATTTTGTAAAATTAAAATTATATATTTATAAATAGGATGTAAATAGGTAAAATACTATAAAGGTAATTAAATTTAAAAATAATTAATTTTAACAAACATAGATAATTTAATAAGTCCATGCAATGAGGTCCCAATAAATCTAAAATTATATTTTAAAAAATGGATTAAGCTCTGTGTGTATATAGGTATATTATTCAACAGTGTGACTTGGAACATCTTTTTCGCGTTGGACATCGACTTCAGCCGCTTCAGCTTGTGTACTAACTCTTCACGTGGACGTGAATCAAGTGTTCTTGCAGTGAAGGTGTTGTTAGACTCCTGAGTTGCGCCTGATCCACTCCCTGTAGGCGCTGACTCGCGTGTAGACGCCCGGGTATTGCCCGCAGCCCGCCCCCCAGGACACGACGCCCAGCAGCAGCCCGTCAGCCACCAGAGCGCCGCCAGAGTCGCCCTGGAACAAGTCAAACAGTGTGCAACATGTTGCCTGTAGCGTGTAGACGCCCGGGTATTGCCCGCAGCCCGCCCCCCAGGACACGACGCCCAGCAGCAGCCCGTCAGCCACCAGAGCGCCGCCAGAGTCGCCCTGGAACAAGTCAAACAGTGTGCAACATGTTGCCTGTAGCGTGTAGACGCCCGGGTATTGCCCGCAGCCCGCCCCCCAGGACACGACGCCCAGCAGCAGCCCGTCAGCCACCAGAGCGCCGCCAGAGTCGCCCTGGAACAAGTCAAACAGTGTGCAACATGTTGCCTGTAGCGTGTAGACGCCCGGGTATTGCCCGCAGCCCGCCCCCCAGGACACGACGCCCAGCAGCAGCCCGTCAGCCACCAGAGCGCCGCCAGAGTCGCCCTGGAACACCAAGTCAAACAGTGCAACAGGTTACACCCTCCGCCGTGTCCGACAATGTGGAGAGTGTGACGTCATACTGTTGAAGATGGACCGACAAAGAGTTCTGGGGACGCTGTAGACGCTGACGGCTGCGTTAAATGTTCACAAAATTTGGACATATATATATATATATCCTAAGCCCAAAAAAAGAAGTGTTTTTTTATATTTTTTCATTTGTATTCTCAGAAAATGGGTATCAAAACAACCTCCCAATGTCCCATGGTCTCGTAGATATGAGTGGTTGTATTTTGCATGAAATTTTGATATATTTCGGGGAATTTCAATATCGGTGAAATTCTGAAATTACATACCTACACTCATAACATTTTGAAGATCAACACTTTTAAAAATGTCATAAACAAATGCACAAAGAGTAATTCAATCTCGACAACTTTTTCACTTTAACATTTTGTCTATCTTCAACACTGCGGTCACAATCTCAAGATTAACGGATTAGACGATGATCCATCCAACCCTTATCTACAAGCAGGCTTTTTAAGTGGACCGAAAAGTGCCGTGGCAAAATACTCGAATTATCAAAATGTGAAAGGGACGGAGTAAAATGTTCGTTACATGTGAAAAAGACCCGCAGAAGACAAACGAGACGTAATCACTGACCTGACAGGAGTCCTTGTCCTTCCTGAATGCGCAGAACACGGTCTCCGAGATGTCTTGGTCTAATCGCAGCGGCTTGTACGCGTCTGCGCACTGCTGGTTAGTGATGAGCGGAATCCTCGTGGCCATCAGATAGTCGGTCGGTTTGCCTCGGAACTGGATCATAAGCAAGCAGAATGTACAGAGTCATACTCGACTGCAGTTCATCGGGGTTGGAACAGACATGAATGGACACTGGGGAAAGTGGCATGCATTTGAAACAGACAGTGAATTCCAAGAAAACAGTCCATCATTCTCAATCTTCTTGTATAACGCTATTCTCCACTCTCCATTACAGTTTGCGTATTTCAATCCCGATTCAACTGTAGTGAGGATGAAGTATAGAGAAGGGACGAAGACCTTCCCTACTCCTGAAGAAAGATGTCCCATCCGAAGGACACAACCCGCGCCGTCGAGAGACTGATAACAGGTGGAGGGAGTTCGTCACACTAACCCCCAAACACCCCAGTCTCTCTGGCCCAGCAGTAACAAGGG
>OW203768.1:1003089-1195589 GCA_934045905.1 Leuctra nigra | reverse complement strand
GATACGACGGCGACGGCAAGGCGACGGCCCGCGTCTTGCTGTTGAACACGAATGTCCGATGCACCTGAGTCAAAGCAATCATCATTTCAAGCGCAGCGCTGAAAATGGAGGTTGAACGTCGCACTGTACTGCAACAGGCGTATGGCGATAATGTTGGGAGATGATGATGATGATGATGATGAAGGTTTGTGAGGATGGAACGAGATGGTCGTGTCCTAAGTAGGAAACCGTCCCAGCATTTGCCTTTCGACTGAGGACCACGAAAACTGTCGGGAAGGACGGTCGCGGGAATCGAGCCCGGGACCTCCGGAAATGCAAGTCCAGAGTGTTTTGCTGGCTTTCCATGCTCCGTTATCTTCCGTCAACGTCCGACACCGTCCGACGAAAACGACCACGTGACCCGTCTCGACCAATCAGAGCCATTCCCAAAAATCTCGGACGGCGAGGGATTGGTCGAGACGGGTCACGTGGTCGTTTTCGTCGGACGGTGTCGGACGTTGACGGAAGATGACGGATCATGGATAGCCAGCTTTTGCCTCAGAATACTTGCTCAATTTAATAAGTTATTTCCACCTCTCCATCTTCATCTTCGGCTGCGTCCACAATCCACATAGACCGTTCCTGCGTTTCGCGTAATCCGTTTTTTTCTTTTCTTATAGCCAATCACAAGTCCAGAAACCGTTCACGGCCGACTCGTGATTGATTTATAGAAAAAAACGCAAAACGGAAAAACGGTCTATGTGGATCCAGCGTGGGAAACTTCTTTCGTTCCGTGGTGACGTCAGTGTCATGAACTTCAGTTCGGATCTGAACGTCTTCCTGTCCGTGTGCGATACTGACCTTGAGCAGACAGATGTCGTGGATCGGGTTGTTGGACCTGGAGATGGCGTACTGCGCATGCGGCTTGACCTCCACCACGCGGTGCTCGCTGCCGCCGCGCGTGCGCTGTGAGCTGCCCGCGCGCAGCCCCATCTGTCCGGGCAGGAAGGTGGTCAGCACCCTGCGCCTGTTCTCCACGCAGCAGTGTGCAGCAGTCAGCGCCCAGGTGGAGCTGATGATGGCCGCCCCGCAGCCAGCGCTGTGCGTGGCGCTCAGGCGCACTTCCAAGTACAGCTGGGGACATACGAGATCACCTTGCAGTAAGCCAAGGACGGGGTTACTCAACACACATTAACACTTCCATGATTACGTCAATTGAATTTTTTTTTCGATAAAATAGCACTTTCCAACCATGCTTGAACCAGTTCCAATGTTTTCGGAATGGAAATATTTGGGTACATGTTAGAGGTTTAGTTTGAATAAAACTGTCCAACATAAACTGGGCTCGGATTCACGAAGCTTTTCCCGGGGGAATTGACACTTTTTTTATACTCACTTGATGCGGGAAGTACTGGATCGGCACCTGCGCACCGCCGACGATCGGGTCCGGATCGTCGAGCATGTCTTCCGTGGAGCTGGCATCTGCAAGACATTGCGAGATGTCAAGGTCTTGTGAAGGAAGCATTTACAGTGAGGACAGACCGGTTGTCTTCACAGGCACAACCGCGGACAGAGACATTCTAATTGTCAGCTGTCGAGAATGTGAACAAACCAACTACCTCTTATAGCGAATATTGTTCCACTCCGTTCAACAAATATTGATAGTAATTTTCGAGCTCCAATATAGGGCCAGTTGAATGACCGTTCAAACTCAACTTCTGGTTATAGTTGCAGAGTATTGAAAAACTGACCCTTATAGCCCACCGTTAATTATTGAGTCCGTGGGTGTACTTTGAAATATATTGCCGATTGCTGACTGACTAGAACAAGCCTGACACGTGAATATAAAATCATCGCACATACAACATCGTGTGTGAAGTTTGTTACCCGTGTTGTTTGTTCTGATACTTACTGACTCCTGCAATGGAGAATGCCTGTGTTGTTGCCAGGCCCGTGAGGAGGAGAGCAAGTGTCTTGATGTCCATGACGTGACTACTTGTTGCACTGACTCTGCAGATGAGTACTTGTGTGTGCCGACCACTTGTTCCCGACTTCTTGTTGCACTGACTCTGCAGATGAGTACTTGTGTGTGCCGACCACTTGTTCCCGACTTCTTGTTCCCGACTACTTGTTCCCGACTACTTGTTCCCGACTTCTTGTTCCCGACTACTTGTTGCCGCACTGACTCTGCAGATGAGTACTTGTGTGTGCCGACCACTTGTTCCCGACTACTTGTTGCACTGACTCTGCAGATGAGTACTTGTGTGTGCCGACCACTTGTTCCCGACTACTTGTTGCACTGACTCTGCAGATGAGTACTTGTGTGTGCCGACCACTTGTTCCCGACTACTTGTTCCCGACTACTTGTTGCCGCACTGACTCTGCAGATGAGTACTTGTGTGTGCCGACCACTTGTTCCCGACTACTTGTTGCACTGACTCTGCAGATGAGTACTTGTGTGTGCCGACCACTTGTTCCCGACTACTTGTTGCACTGACTCTGCAGATGAGTACTTGTGTGTGCCGACCACTTGTTCCCGACTACTTGTTCCCGACTACCTGTTGCCGCACTGACTCTGCAGGTTCCTCTACAGATGAGGCAACTCCATCTCTTGCTTCACCAGCTTCCCTGCTTGACCACAGGAAACCCGGCTTATCAGCAGGCTGCTTGGCACACTTCATGGGTTGTGGTCAAGCTATTGGCCAAGCTCACTTGTTGCTTGATAGCACGGAGCAAGTTGGCGCAGGCAGTGACGCTTTGGGTTAGATTCCCGCTGTCGAGACGCACATGGAAGGTAACGTACTAATAGGCCTCCTTACCACCGTACATCCTCACCTATTCTTCATCATCATCTCCCAATCATCATCATTCATTAGCCTAGTTGCAGAACAGTGCTACGTTAAACACCGATTTACATGTAACTAACGAGTTACAGATGCAATTTAATGGGATGCAATATTTTTATGTTTTATTTCTAATGTTTTTTTTTCGGATAGTGCATTTAAACTTGACCTCGTAAATGACGTTTTGTGATGGACTTGGGAATAATCTGAAGTAAATAACAGATTTGTTTTTGTATTAATTTCATAACGTAATTTTCTGGAAATAATTATTTTCTATAATTATTCTTGCACTCCAGCTCTTGTGGAGTTTGTGGGAAAATTATGAATTTATGTGCATTTCTTGCTTTCTAAAAAAATAAATATTGTAGTAAAATAAGAAAACTTACTTACACGATACATTTTTTAACTGAATGATCATGCTTATAAATACAACACTATTATTAATTTTGCATTTTTTCTTCTTTGAAATCAGCTGATAATCAACTGTCTACATCTTGGTTTTTTATTCGAATTGTCTCGTCTGTTATTGAGGCAAATGCAGACTTGATGGGAATTTCATCGGTCATCACATTGACCTTCTTATCAGTTGCTATCATGACACTTGCAGGTCACAGGGTGGCGCTGACCTCAAGAGGTCATGACGTACACAGTGCTTACGTCATGGGCTCTTGCCCCCCCCCCCCCCCCATATTACGACCAACATATCAACAGATCCAAGAGAAAAGTCTTATGATGTGTATTCAATCGATCTTTAGTCTCTTTTCTCGTCTCAATATTAAATTATTAATCATGTAAACTTTCTTATTCCACAATAATTTTTTATTTGTGTTCGTTCTTTAGGCTCTAATTTGCTGCTTTGTCGTTTTATATATTTTTTAAAGGAATTGGAAGGATGGTTTGAAATTAATTCAATTTTTTTTCGTACAAACGTTATTATAATTTAATAATAATACATTGATTCAAAGCGTACATTTGGCCAAACAAAACTTGAACGTTCAATAAATCTGATAGGCTGATAAATGTAAGATCGCACCATCAGAAGTTATATCAAGTAATCTCATTTTCTCACTCTAGTAGGTGACCTCACATTTCAATAATAATAACTAGCTTTGATTGGTTGTGGGACATGACCAGCAGTCATTCAAATTTGGTCAACGTTCAAGTTTTGTTTGGCTGAGTGTACATGAAATACATTTGAAGGAAGAACGCTGTAAGTCAAATTCGGATGAAACTGAGATAATCGAGGTTTTATGTTGAAACTTGTATCTTCCATACTGTTCGACATTTCAACTGCGTTTTTCAAGACTTTGGGGCAATATTTTCTAAAAACCGATGATGTATTCTGACAGCTCATAGAAATCCCTGCAAGATTACTCCTTCCTTAAACTAATTTTTTCACATTTTGACCGTTCTAATTCCCTGTCCCCTTCATTTGGAAACTAGACAAGTCTCACATTGCTCGATGTGTACTTGCGCCATGAAAAGCAGCAATCTATATTCTCGCTATGCTTCTGATCCAGCTCCTGTAGGCGCTTACTCGCGTGTAGACGCCCGGGTAGACGCCGCAGCCGATGCCCCAAGACACAACGCCCAGCAGCGTGCCGTCAGCGATGAGAGCGCCTCCAGAGTCCCCCTGCAGGACAAGTAGCATGATGCGTTGGAGAGACTTGCTAACTGCTCACCAACAATAAAGCAATCATTTGAATAATGCAAATTAAATCATTTGGAAAATATAACCGGAGTACGATATTGTTGTTGTTGGTTGGTAGAGACAAAGTATTTTCCTGAGAAGCGATTTTTTTTCTTTATTTGTGGATATAGTTTTAAATATTGATAGTAAATATTCAATAATGAATATTTTTCAATGCACGAAAGCATGAAGAAAATAGCTTTGAACGCGAAATTGGCACCGAAATCTAGTGATTATAATAATAATAACTGATTTTTTCAGAACATAGTTTTTGACTATTGTGGAACTGTTTTGAGTTTTGTCGTCGAGGAAAAATAAGAAAGCCATATGCAGGGAGAGTTTGATGTTGATCTTTGGTACTTGAGAGTATTATTTTATAACCTGAACAGGTGCTAATCGCGGTATTGCTAGCTACATACTTGACCCATTGCTGATCAAGGAAGTATGGATGACCTTGTTGTGATCCTCACCTGACACGAGTCTTTGCCCCGCTTGAACGCACAGAACTGTCTCTCCGTGATGTCGTTGGCTTCTGTGCGTCCTCTGTATCCTTGCTTGCACTGCAGGTTGGAGATGAGAGGCAGTTGGACGGCCATCAGATAGTCCGTGGACCGCCCTCCTTGCTGTGACAGAGAGCACGCTATTAGCACACTGACCAATAGGGCATGTTTATCGTAATCATTCACTGTTAACATGACGACCTTGAGGGGATCGCTATGGAAACTGACGGCTGCGTCAAATTTTCTCAAAATGCCTAAGTCTCCCCAAGGTTCATTATTTACTCCACTGCTATACAACTATGGGAGGTAGTTTTGATACACATTTTCTCGTAATACTATTGATCCCCATAAAAAAACACTCCGTGTAAAAATACCAGCCAAGTCTCTACAACTAAAAAAAATTATGAAATCTAAAAAATTCTGCACTGAAAAGTAGTGATATCAAAAAATGGTCCAAGTCAAAACTTTATTTGAATATCAAAAAATACTTGGCGCATCGTGTATACATAGTTTAGAAGTATAGACCAGATAGAAAATATACATCAAATATACATAATACATGTAGTATACCTATTATGCCCTAAAAAAAAGATGCGCCAAGTATTTTTTGATTTTCAAATAAAGTTTTGAATTGGACCATTTTTTGATATCACTACTTTTCAGTGCAGAATTTTTTAGATTTCATAATTTTTTTTAGTTGTAGAGACTTGGCTGGTATTTTTACACGGAGTGTTTTTATGGGGATATCACTCCTTTTTTTAGTTTATTCTTAGAACTTGTGACGTCAATTGAACAATTACTAAATCCATTAAAAATAGTCGCCATTGACAATTTGGTTTACTAATGAAAATCTGCGTATGGTACTATATATTTGCTTTAAATGATCTTTCATGAAGCATAGCAAAGGTTTCATTCCTATCAGTTAACCGAGTTCCGAGATATGGCAACACTTCGGTTTTCAAAATGGCTGCTGAACTTACTGCACTGCCACAAAGAATGTATATCTATAAATGATGTGTATCATTTTAAGTTTTCTGAATATGTATTCATTATATAGGAGTGGATTATAATAATTTTTAAATTTGAATGATGTAATTTCCGGTCTTATAAATAGGAAATTTCTAGTGTGACTGTTCCTATTTCATAGAGATGACCTTCCGAATCGTTTGGCGGTAGTTTCATACCGATCAGTCAACCAATTTTCAAGATATGACGTTACTTCCTGTTTCAAAATGGCTGCTGAAATCACTGACTCCTTAAATTATAATTTAAACATGATTACATTTTATTATAAGCTGTCTCAAATAGTATATTTATTGTATCAAAATGTAAATTTGTGAGATTTTTAAAATGTGTGACGTCATTTCCGGTTTCGGTATGGGAAACTGCAAATATTATTGATGATAATACATAAAGTTGACCGTCTAAATTGTTTAGCGCTGGTTTCGTTCAAATCTATTTAGCCGTTATTGACATATGATGTCACTTCCGGTTTCAAAATGGCGGCTTGCGGTTGGTTTTATAATAAGTCAAATGAGATATCAAAAGTACATACGTTACATAAATAACAAAATAATCGGATCAAATTTGTTGCCGAAATGCCAATCGATGTATTTCAAATTTCATGACGTCATTTCCGGTTTCGTTAACATAAATTATAGTCTGTTGCTATTGATAATCCATATAGTTTACCGTCTGAATCGTTTGGCGCAAATTTCGTTCCGATCGGTATAGCCGTTGTCGAGATATGACGTCACTTCCGGTTTCAAAATGGCGGCACAAAAAATTAATGGGGTGAAGGTTAAATCAGACGCCAAAAGTGCATACGTGGTAAAAATGTGAGATCAATCGGTTCAGCCGTTTTGGCTGTGGCCATGTTACCGGATTTGAATTCCAGGAGACTACTACTACTACTACTGAGATTATTATTATTATGAAAACCGCCCTAAAACACTGTTTTCACGGCCCTCTAGCGCGCAAAGGGCGTAACCTATTGTTCCCAAATTTGGTATATGTTGTAGGGTGGGCCATAGCTCGAAATTAAGATATATCGCAACAATGTGAGATTTTCCAATTTTAAGATCCAGTAGGCCGAAAATGCCACTTTGATGCTTACAGTAAAAGTGGGTTTGCTCCAGCCTTTATATGAGAGTGTGCACGCGCCGTACGACTTGGCTGGCGTGGAGCGACCGCTCCACTAGATAAATGTTAAGAAATATTTAAAGGAAAGTTTTATTTTTCATATTTTTTTCATAAAATAATAAATAAATATACGAAAAATAAAACTTTTTTTAAATTTCTTAAAGTTTTATTTTTCATTTTTTTCATGAAAATTTTTCTATTATTTCTATTATTTTTTTAAATTTCTCAATTGTAATACGAGAAAATGGGTATCAAAACAATCTCCCAAAGTTGCATAAAAGTGTCAGCAGGACCATAGGGTATTCCTCCCCATCTAGTGGCGGAATTTTCCTACTCTTCTACCTTCTATCTACCTTGACAGGAACTACATACGATGAGTGAATGTACGTACCATCGCTCCGCTACATCAATGAATGAATGAATGTACGTACCATGGTGCTTCCCCAGCCACTGACGTATGTCAGCGTGCCTGCGCTGTACGCCTGGGACGAAGAAGCTGCTGGCAGTTCGATTGCTCTTGTCCTTGAGGTGAACGTGAAGGGCGTCTTCACCTGCACAAGTACAAGACAGTGTATTCCTTGTTACCAGGCAACGCAGGTCTGGCACATGGAAAGCTGCTGGCAGTTCGATTGCTCTTGTCCTTGAGGTGAACGTGAAGGGCGTCTTCACCTGCACAAGTAGACAGTGTATTCCTTGTTACCAGGCAACGCAGGTCTGGCACATGGAAAGCTGCTGGCAGTTCGATTGCTCTTGTCCTTGAGGTGAACGTGAAGGGCGTCTTCACCTGCACAAGTAGACAGTGTATTCCTTGCTACCAGGCAACGCAGGTCTGGCACATGGAAAGCTGCTGGCAGTTCGATTGCTCTTGTCCTTGAGGTGAACGTGAAGGGCGTCTTCACCTGCACAAGTAGACAGTGTATTCCTTGTTACCAGGCAACGCAGGTCTGGCACATGGAAAGCTGCTGGCAGTTCGATTGCTCTTGTCCTTGAGGTGAACGTGAAGGGCGTCTTCACCTGCACAAGTAGACAGTGTATTCCTTGCTACCAGGCAACGCAGGTCTGGCACATGGAAAGCTGCTGGCAGTTCGATTGCTCTTGTCCTTGAGGTGAACGTGAAGGGCGTCTTCACCTGCACAAGTAGACAGTGTATTCCTTGCTACCAGGCAACGCAGGTCTGGCACATGGAAAGCTGCTGGCAGTTCGATTGCTCTTGTCCTTGAGGTGAACGTGAAGGGCGTCTTCACCTGCACAAGTAGACAGTGTATTCCTTGCTACCAGGCAACGCAGGTCTGGCACATGGAAAGCTGCTGGCAGTTCGATTGCTCTTGTCCTTGAGGTGAACGTGAAGGGCGTCTTCACCTGCACAAGTAGACAGTGTATTCCTTGCTACCAGGCAACGCAGGTCTGGCACATGGAAAGCTGCTGGCAGTTCGATTGCTCTTGTCCTTGAGGTGAACGTGAAGGGCGTCTTCACCTGCACAAGTAGACAGTGTATTCCTTGCTACCAGGCAACGCAGGTCTGGCACATGGAAAGCTGCTGGCAGTTCGATTGCTCTTGTCCTTGAGGTGAACGTGAAGGGCGTCTTCACCTGCACAAGTACAAGACAGTGTATTCCTTGCTACCAGGCAACGCAGGTCTAGCACATGGAAAGCTGCTGGCAGTTCGATTGCTCTTGTCCTTGAGGTGAACGTGAAGGGCGTCTTCACCTGCACAAGTACAAGACAGTGTATTCCTTGTTACCAGGCAACGCAGGTCTGGCACATGGAAAGCTGCTGGCAGTTCGATTGCTCTTGTCCTTGAGGTGAACGTGAAGGGCGTCTTCACCTGCACAAGTAGACAGTGTATTCCTTGTTACCAGGCAACGCAGGTCTGGCACATGGAAAGCTGCTGGCAGTTCGATTGCTCTTGTCCTTGAGGTGAACGTGAAGGGCGTCTTCACCTGCACAAGTACAAGACAGTGTATTCCTTGTTACCAGGCAACGCAGGTCTGGCACATGGAAAGCTGCTGGCAGTTCGATTGCTCTTGTCCTTGAGGTGAACGTGAAGGGCGTCTTCACCTGCACAAGTAGACAGTGTATTCCTTGTTACCAGGCAACGCAGGTCTGGCACATGGAAAGCTGCTGGCAGTTCGATTGCTCTTGTCCTTGAGGTGAACGTGAAGGGCGTCTTCACCTGCACAAGTAGACAGTGTATTCCTTGTTACCAGGCAACGCAGGTCTGGCACATGGAAAGCTGCTGGCAGTTCGATTGCTCTTGTCCTTGAGGTGAACGTGAAGGGCGTCTTCACCTGCACAAGTACAAGACAGTGTATTCCTTGTTACCAGGCAACGCAGGTCTGGCACATGGAAAGCTGCTGGCAGTTCGATTGCTCTTGTCCTTGAGGTGAACGTGAAGGGCGTCTTCACCTGCACAAGTAGACAGTGTATTCCTTGCTACCAGGCAACGCAGGTCTGGCACATGGAAAGCTGCTGGCAGTTCGATTGCTCTTGTCCTTGAGGTGAACGTGAAGGGCGTCTTCACCTGCACAAGTAGACAGTGTATTCCTTGTTACCAGGCAACGCAGGTCTGGCACATGGAAAGCTGCTGGCAGTTCGATTGCTCTTGTCCTTGAGGTGAACGTGAAGGGCGTCTTCACCTGCACAAGTAGACAGTGTATTCCTTGCTACCAGGCAACGCAGGTCTGGCACATGGAAAGCTGCTGGCAGTTCGATTGCTCTTGTCCTTGAGGTGAACGTGAAGGGCGTCTTCACCTGCACAAGTAGACAGTGTATTCCTTGCTACCAGGCAACGCAGGTCTGGCACATGGAAAGCTGCTGGCAGTTCGATTGCTCTTGTCCTTGAGGTGAACGTGAAGGGCGTCTTCACCTGCACAAGTAGACAGTGTATTCCTTGCTACCAGGCAACGCAGGTCTGGCACATGGAAAGCTGCTGGCAGTTCGATTGCTCTTGTCCTTGAGGTGAACGTGAAGGGCGTCTTCACCTGCACAAGTAGACAGTGTATTCCTTGCTACCAGGCAACGCAGGTCTGGCACATGGAAAGCTGCTGGCAGTTCGATTGCTCTTGTCCTTGAGGTGAACGTGAAGGGCGTCTTCACCTGCACAAGTAGACAGTGTATTCCTTGTTACCAGGCAACGCAGGTCTGGCACATGGAAAGCTGCTGGCAGTTCGATTGCTCTTGTCCTTGAGGTGAACGTGAAGGGCGTCTTCACCTGCACAAGTAGACAGTGTATTCCTTGTTACCAGGCAACGCAGGTCTGGCACATGGAAAGCTGCTGGCAGTTCGATTGCTCTTGTCCTTGAGGTGAACGTGAAGGGCGTCTTCACCTGCACAAGTAGACAGTGTATTCCTTGCTACCAGGCAACGCAGGTCTGGCACATGGAAAGCTGCTGGCAGTTCGATTGCTCTTGTCCTTGAGGTGAACGTGAAGGGCGTCTTCACCTGCACAAGTAGACAGTGTATTCCTTGCTACCAGGCAACGCAGGTCTGGCACATGGAAAGCTGCTGGCAGTTCGATTGCTCTTGTCCTTGAGGTGAACGTGAAGGGCGTCTTCACCTGCACAAGTAGACAGTGTATTCCTTGCTACCAGGCAACGCAGGTCTGGCACATGGAAAGCTGCTGGCAGTTCGATTGCTCTTGTCCTTGAGGTGAACGTGAAGGGCGTCTTCACCTGCACAAGTACAAGACAGTGTATTCCTTGTTACCAGGCAACGCAGGTCTGGCACATGGAAAGCTGCTGGCAGTTCGATTGCTCTTGTCCTTGAGGTGAACGTGAAGGGCGTCTTCACCTGCACAAGTAGACAGTGTATTCCTTGCTACCAGGCAACGCAGGTCTGGCACATGGAAAGCTGCTGGCAGTTCGATTGCTCTTGTCCTTGAGGTGAACGTGAAGGGCGTCTTCACCTGCACAAGTAGACAGTGTATTCCTTGTTACCAGGCAACGCAGGTCTGGCACATGGAAAGCTGCTGGCAGTTCGATTGCTCTTGTCCTTGAGGTGAACGTGAAGGGCGTCTTCACCTGCACAAGTACAAGACAGTGTATTCCTTGCTACCAGGCAACGCAGGTCTGGCACATGGAAAGCTGCTGGCAGTTCGATTGCTCTTGTCCTTGAGGTGAACGTGAAGGGCGTCTTCACCTGCACAAGTAGACAGTGTATTCCTTGTTACCAGGCAACGCAGGTCTGGCACATGGAAAGCTGCTGGCAGTTCGATTGCTCTTGTCCTTGAGGTGAACGTGAAGGGCGTCTTCACCTGCACAAGTAGACAGTGTATTCCTTGTTACCAGGCAACGCAGGTCTGGCACATGGAAAGCTGCTGGCAGTTCGATTGCTCTTGTCCTTGAGGTGAACGTGAAGGGCGTCTTCACCTGCACAAGTAGACAGTGTATTCCTTGCTACCAGGCAACGCAGGTCTGGCACATGAAATCTTTTGGAAGGGACAAAGTCTTATTATGAGGGAAAATCATGCGCGGTTGTGATTTTGTACCAACACGCATCGTGGACCCAATCATGACATTGGGACGACATCAGAAGTACATCTTTTTCTGTATGTTTCTTGTAATTTTGGAATTCCATGTATTTTGCTGTATTTTTTTAATTAAACTTATATGTTTATATTGTATTTGGAAATAAAGGAGTTCAAAAAGTTTGCCAGTCTTCTGTGGGAAATATCTTTGTAAGAGGAGATTTTATTCCAATGTAGGAATACTCGCAAACACTTTTATGTGATGAAATTTCAGAAACGATGACATACGTTGTGTAGTTTTCCGAATATTATTATGTAACTTTTCTAATGTATTGTTCTCTTTGGTTGCAGGTAAGCGAGGACTTCGTATGACGTGACTTATGAGCGAAGATGCAGAAACCGTGAGTCAATATATTCTGATTCTGACACTCGGGGTGAAGGACATCATTCTGACATCGGGTGACGTCATTCTCACATGACGCAACCGATTGCGAATAGTATTCTAGCATTAAGCATATTGAATGGGAGGAAAAATTAATGTTATCAAATTCCAGTTATCAGTTTTAGAGATGTTTGCTAGAACTTGATGTAGTTTTCAATTGTCTTTTAGGATAACCCTGCGACGAAATTAAAGTCGTGAAACCCTTTAAGCTGGGTTTCCATACTTCGTTCGCATCGAATTCGCTTCCGGTTCGCTTCGCTTTCGCAAAATGGCTACCTTTTTACAAAGGAAATCGGCCATGGGAATCGGCCATGGGAATCGGCAATCGGACATTCGCATGTTCGCGTGTATCGGTTTCGTTAAAGTTGAGCCAATTTGAACTTTAACGAAACCGAAACACGCGAACAATGGAATGTAAACATGGACGATTTCCTTTGTTAAAAGGTAGCCATTTTGCGAAAGCGAAGCGAACCGGAAGCGAATTCGATGCGAAGTATGGGAACCCAGCTTTAAAGTCAATAATGTTTCGATTATTTATAATTCGAAGATGATAATATCCTTCACTAACTGATGTAAGCCGTCAGAACACAACATGATTCTACCCTTCTATATCAGAGTTTTAATTGTTTCAATAAATGTTCGAGTTTTTGCCAGCGTCAATTTGTCTCCCATTTAAGAACACTTTGCCAGAAATATTCACCAATGAGATGGACACGAAGTTGAGTTTGAGAACGATTTGCTCTGTTTACTCGTTGATTTATAACACTTCGTTTCCATAAAGTTCTATGAATTTCTTATCACTGACGGTCTCGAGCGTCAATATTGCTGACAATCTGTGACCTTGGCACGAAGCCAGAAAGATTTCTCTCGATGTTTCAATGTTTGAAGCTCGTCAGAATTTTCACACTCAATAGAATAGACGTTGACAGTAGTTTCAATCGGTGTATCAAAAGAGATTAGATTATAATAATCGCAACATAAGACAACAATAATGGAGGTCATAGAGAAGGATCGACCAAAGGGGCCGGTCCGGGGGAGTCCGGCACTGGTGGGAATGCCAGTCCGGAATGGGGACGTATTCGAGTGAGGGCATGGGTAGGTCGACCCTGGCTGCTCTTTGTCTAGGCCTCACCACTGTCCGACTCGGGTAACCCTTACACATGCACACATGCTCGCCGGCCTAGCAGTGGATTAAGAGAAGATCACTGACCTTGAGCAAGCAGATGTCGTTGTCTGAGGAGGAGGGCGAGTACTTGTTGTGCGGCCTGACTTGGACGACCTCGTGCAGCTTCCCTCCTTGACGGCGTCGCGAGCTGCCCGTGCGCAGGGTCAGACTGCTCGCTCTGAAGGGGCGGAAGCGCCCGTTGTCCTCGCCGCAGCAGTGCGCCGCAGTCAACGCCCACGTCGGGCTGATGATGGCGGCGCCGCAGCCGACGCTCAAGTACAGCTGCGAGACACGATAACTCTTAGGAAGCAACAGGCAGTGACGCAATGAACTTCCACTCCGGAGGTTCTGGGTTCTATTCCCGTGCCGGACCTCACTGAGGTAGAATGTCTCACTGTTCTGCAACTTAGCTAATGGCGACGGATGAATGATTATTATGATCATAAACTGTAAAAAGTAGTAGCCAAAACAGGCTGAATCAAAAACAGCTCCAGTAAAGGTCGGTTTTTACTGAAAAAGCTCCTAAAATGTGAGACTGAAAAACAATGTGCTATTGTTTTTCATGACTCCGTTTTGGCTCACATTTTAGGATCTGTTTCAGTAAAAAGCGACCTAAAATACACTGGAGCTGTTGTTATTCACCCTGTTTATCTACTTGTTGTTTTGCAGTGAAGGGAGATTATGATAATAAGTAAGGATGGACGGTGGGAAGGAGGCGATCGTGTCGTAATGTAGTAGTAGGGAACCTTCCCATCATTTGCCTCTCAACTGAGGGAAACCACGGTACTGCTGAGCCAACTGGCTCCTAGATATTGAACGGTCTTCTTGACTACATTGAAGGAGTGACACTTACTTGGTGTGGATATTGTTCGATGGACACTCACTTGGTGTGGATATTATTCGATGGACACTTACTTGGTGTGGATATTGTTCGATGGACACTTACTTGGTGTGGATATTGTTCGATGGACACTTACTTGGTGTGGATATTGTTCGATGGACACTTACTTGGTGTGGATATTGTTCGATGGACACTTACTTGGTGTGGATATTGTTCGATGGACACTTACTTGGTGTGGATATTGTTCGATGGACACTTACTTGGTGTGGATATTGTTCGATGGACACTTACTTGGTGTGGATATTGTTCGATGGACACTTACTTGGTGTGGATATTGTTCGATGGACACTTACTTGGTGTGGATATTGTTCGATGGACACTTACTTGGTGTGGATATTGTTCGATGGACACTTACTTGGTGTGGATATTGTTCGATGGACACTTACTTGGTGTGGATATTGTTCGATGGACACTTACTTGGTGTGGATATTGTTCGATGGACACTTACTTGGTGTGGATATTGTTCGATGGACACTTACTTGGTGTGGATATTGTTCGATGGACACTTACTTGGTGTGGATATTGTTCGATGGACACTTGGTAGCCGCCGACGATCGGGTCCGGCACATCGCCCACGCTGGTGTCGTCTGTAACGTGAGGTCATTCAGTTGGACATTTATTTGGAGATGACGTCGTTACAGCGAGAACTCACTAACAGCACATCTTCACATTCTATTCTATAACTGCTGGAATCCGATCAGCTAATCAGGAATCTTAAGAGTCCTGATCGCTGTAGAAACTGACGGCTGCGTCAAAGTTTCACAAATGCGGACATATACCCTTAGGCAACCAACATTGTCC
The DNA here is from genome assembly GCA_934045905.1 of Leuctra nigra. NCBI lineage: Eukaryota > Metazoa > Arthropoda > Insecta > Plecoptera > Leuctridae > Leuctra > Leuctra nigra. The sequence goes on along the minus strand of OW203768.1, from coordinate 1,180,661 downwards.
CCAATCTTACAAAGTTTAAGCCAAATCCTCCCATTGGTTAAAATTTAAACCCATCTTTCCTGTGATTTTTGAAATTTAAACTAGCACCGATTGACCGATTAACTTAAAACTTCGCATGGTCATTGGGACCAACATTTTAGGTATTTTTGCCAATTCGAAGACTAATCTGCCGTTATTTTCAAAGTTATTGCCATTTTAAGGACATTTTATTGAAAGATTGTAAAATGTATACTAAATTTTCATCCCTGCCTTGATGCTTCAGTTCCAAGATCTGTAGAGCAGCTGATACTTGCAAACGCATATCAAATCGGATGCAGTGCGAAGGCTCGCTCATCAACGCGTTACACTGAGCGTTTTCCTAGTGATAATGTTCGTGATCCTACTTACTGACTCCCTGTATGGTGAACCCCCGACTCGCCGCCAACAGACACATGAGCAGTGCGAGGACTGTGGCCGCCATGACAGTTGGTCTTGCACTGAGCTGCAGCGCACTGACACGCTCGCTGATATACACTCGCTGAGGATACGCCGGGGTTTTCACAATCTCCTGACCCGATCATCTTGCGTCATCGTGACGTCATCGAGCCGATGTTCAATACATATTTCAAGTTCATTGCGTCAACCAGGAAGATTTAGAGGAAGCAATGGGGAAGTGGCATAATAACACACTATTTCACACTCAGTGTCATTTTTAATTTAAAAATATAATATTTAAATTCAGCGGACATTTTGTTGGGAAAGCGGTATTCCTGTCGAGCGATGTGATTTTTATCAACCAACAATGATGTTTCCATTATTTGAAAAATTCGTCAACATGCACTTTAGGTAGGGTAATGTTATGATTTCTTCTGTAAAATAAATCAGTTAGAAAATTTGTTTAAATACTTTTATTATTGGAAGAGTAAAGCTGAGTTCCCATACTTCACATCGAATTCGCTTCCGGTTCGCTTCGCTTTCGCAAAATGGCTACCTTTTTAACAAAGGAAATCGTCCATGTTTACATTCGCATGTTCCCGTGTTTCGGTTTCGTTAAAGTTGAGCCAATTTTAACTTTGACGAAACCGAAACGAAACCGAAACAAGTGAACATGCGAATGTAAACATGGACGATTTCTTTTGTTAAAAGGTAGCCATTTTGCGAAAGCGAAGCGAACCGGAAGCGAATTCGATGCGAAGTATGGGAACCCAGCTTAACAATTTAAACTGAAATAAGTGCAATCCAGATATTAAACATAAGCATAATCAGGGTTGGGTGCGTATACGTATAAAACCTAAATGTATTTTACGTGTATAAAACTACGTATTATACGTAAAAACGTATAATATACGTATAAAACCTCTAAAATTCAAAATTCAACGTATTTTCAAATTATGACACCATCATATTTTGAAGTGCATTTCATGGATTGCAATCATATTATTTCCATGTCAATCTAGGCAGACTTGTTTACTGCCAAAGATGTCATAGATATGCGTAAATGATCAAGAAGTACCTATCCAAAAGATTTTGATAGATCTTTATTTGCATCCTCTTTGGAAGATCGTAGCATAAACGATTACTATGCATAGCCTGTACATTCATGAATCTAAATGTTATCATTAATTTGTATAAGTTATTTTGCACATTTTATCAGCCAATTCGTCTGCAAACACACGGGGCTTTTTTTTCATGCCCAGCCGAAGCGTTCGAACGCCGGCTAGATGCCGAGAAGATAGGTAGCATTGAGTCTTATGGGAGCGAACACACGAGGCAGTTTTTTTCACGCGGCGTTTTTTTTCCATGCCGGCCAGACGCGACAAACGAAAAACATCGCGTGTTTTTTCATGCCACGTGTGTTCGACCAAGAAGAATGTCGCGGGTTTTTCCTTGCCGCATCTGGGTACGAAAAAACTCCCCGTGTATTTGCAGTCTGACCGATATTATTGCCAAACTCATTATTCATTATAATCTTTTAAAGTTGTTTGAATATTCCGCCAAAAACTGCTCTCAAGGCAGAGCATTGCTAAAGCTAACCAGGGTGCAAGTAAGGTACAATGTCCGATCTTTTTGGTGGCCGCCATAAACTTCCGCTCATTCGCTTATTTAAATTGTATTGTACGTAGGCAAGACATGAGAATCTAGTACACCAAAAATGTGCAGTGTACCTACCTACCTAGGTACTCCACTACATGACGGAGTAGTTTATTTCTCATTGCTGATCAAATAAGCTTTTTTTACGTATAATACGTATAAAATGTATAAAACCTCCATGTATAATACGTACGTATTATACGGTATTATACGTACGTATAATACGTTTTTTTACGTAACGTATTATACGCACCCATCCCTGAGCATAATCATAAGCATAAGGCAGTGTCGCGACTTATATTCCAGCTATGCTTCTGATCCAGCTTCTGTAATGGCCGACTCGCGTGTATACGCCCGGATATTCCCCACATTCTGTGCCCCAAGACACGACGCCCAGCAGAGTGTTGTTGGCGATGAGAGCGCCGCCAGAGTCCCCCTGGAAGCAACAGGTACTTCTTACCTTGCAACATGGGCAGCTGCTGACCCGACACGGAAATCCTCACACATGCTTTCAATTACATGTGGCCGGAAGGCGACCACATAGTTGTATTATCCTCTTCAGTCCATAAGTACACATATGTGGACCTCCGGTCTTTATTTTTTTATTAATTTAACAAACAATAAAGTTGTAGTTCTGACCGCATATACACTACCGTGGACCTTCATAGTACACAATGCGCCGCTAGATGGCACCATGTGCTTCATTTTAGTGAGTTCACGGCCACCTGTAAATGCATGGCATGACCATGGCGTCAACATCGCGTCGGCGTGACAGTAAGTAATTATTATTTTATTATTATCTTACTGCAAGCCATTTAAATAATTATTTATAGTGAAAAATGTATTGGTGGAATGGAATTATGCTATTGAAATTACTTTTTATATTTGTTTGATATACGAAAACTGTGTTTTAATTCGTGGTACACGTCTGTGTACTTGAGGTCATTGTGTTGGCTACATATGGCTTTTGTAGGTTATATTGACATTCTGACAGATCTGATTTTGACACTTCTTTTTTAGATCGTGTTCATGACAACGATATCCTAGCGATATTAGACAATAGCGATGCTGAGATTTCTGATACAAGTGATGTCGAAATGGAGGATGATGCGATCTTGGATCAAAATTTTGATCCGCAAGACGGCGCCGAGTCGAGTTCCGAAGACGAAGAAGCTGGCAGCGAACCGGCACCCAATGTTCCTCCTCGTGATATGATTTGGAAATCCAAAGTGTATGTTAGTTCTATATTATATTGTCAATAGTGATGTGAAACAAAGAGCTAAATAATTGATGAAAATAAATAAAAATAATTCGATTAGAATGCAATAAAACTGCAATTCCCTTCAACTTATGAATGGTGTTTGTTTTAGGATGCAACAGCAAGTTCCACTTGAAGATTCCCTTGAGTCAGATGAAGAGTTCAAGGGTGTTCTGGAGTCTGTGATGGAATACCTAGATTTAGAGTTCTGGGAAAATCTTGCGGATCAGACGAATCTTTACTCCGTTCAGAAACGTAACCTTCGATCTGTCAAGACAACGGCTGCTGAGATGATTCGTTTGGCTGGTGTCCATGTGATAATGGGGACGATGAAGCTACCCCGGACCAGGTTGTACTGGTCGAGAGACTTATCAGTTCCTGTTATTAGCTCGAATATGACACGCGATCGATTCTTTGAGCTGCGTAATCATCTACATTTTGTAGACAATTTAGCTGATAGGGCGGATCCTAACGACAGACTTTGGAAAGTGCGACCGTTGATTGAGCCAATCAAAACTAAATGTAGGACTCTTCCAAAGCCAAATCATATATCCCTAGACGAACAGATGATACCCTTTTCAGGCCGCTGTGGTTTTCGTCAATACGTTCCATCGAAGCCAAATCCGCTTGGCCTCAAGAATTTTGTGATGTCTGCGAGCGATGGATTAGTCCTGGACTTCCATATCTACACTGGAAAGGGTACAGTCTGTGATGACGATATGAAAGCCTTGGGACTAGGTGCAGGTATTGTAAAGCTTTTGAGCGAAACTGTTCCAAGAGACAACCGACATGTTATATACACGGATCGGTTCTTTACAAGCTTGAAATCAGCAGAATATCTACGTGAAATTGGTATTCACCAAACAGGTACTGTTATGAAGAACAGGGTTGGACGTGCTATTGACAAGATTCGTGATGACAAGCTTCTGAAACGAGGTCAGTGGGATGAGAAAGTCCGCGACGATGATGAAATTTGCCTCCTCAAATGGAAAGATAATAAGTCAGTCCTACTTCTGTCCACTTGCATTGGTAGTGAACCACGGCAAACCTGCAAAAGGTGGTCCAAAGACGAAAAAAAGAAGATTGATGTGGACATGCCTGCGATAGTAGGTACATACAATAAGTTTATGGGAGGTACTGACCTTTGTGATCGGTACATAGCTTATTACCGAAGCTGCGCTCGTACTAAGAAGTGGCCGGTTCGAGTATTCAACCACTTCGTTGATCTAGTTTTAGTTAATTGCTGGATAATGTACCGCAGATTTGTCAGCAATACAAATGTCGCCACCAGAGACCGGATGGATCTCATGCAGTTCCGGATGCATGCTGGAAAAGCAATGGCAGAGTACGCAGTCCATTCGCCGTCTCCAGCCGCTCTGCGACCAGGCCGACCGAGATTGGACCGAAGCGACTCGGATGAGGACAGCGACATCGAACCTGAAACTCCTCGCCGAAAATACAGGCGTGTCATTCCCCCGCCAGTCCAGGAGGTTCGCTTCGACCAGGTCGGACATTTGCCGCGCTTCATGGACGATAAAAATGCATCGAAGTGCCGCAACCCGGGTTGCACGTCACGGTCGCGAGTGATGTGCGAGAGGTGTAATTTGTATCTATGTGTCATGAAAAACAACTGTTTTATGACGTACCATAAAAGATGAATAAAATGACCTAAAAGTCAATGAAAATCAGTACAAAGAATTTCTACATGTATATTTTTTTCCCCTCTTTAAGACCTGAAGTACACATATGTGGACCATTGTTTCTAATTAGAGTAATTAATCAAAAAAAATTAAAAAAATATTTTTGTGTTACCTTGATCCTACTTAGCTAATATATGCCAAAAAATATTTTTTTTATAAAGAATATATGTTCCGGGACTGAAGAGGTTATAACCTCAACTATTTCCTTACACTATTGCACAAACAAGCGATATCAGTTATGCTGTTTTTCTATATGACAAGCATTCATCTGCATACATATATTTTTTGGCCCCACCGATGGCTGCCACCTTAGCGCGGTGGTGGGGTTTGCGTTGGCCAATGATCCATTGCAGCTACGCCGGCGAGCATATGCTCATGTGTAAGGGTTACCCATGCCGGACAGATCAGTGGTGAGGTCCAGACAAAGAGCAGCCAGGGTTGGCCTAACCATGTCCTCCCTTGAATTTGCGGTCCCCTCCCCTCGGGCCGGCCTTCCCCCTCGAGATGGTAATCCCCCTGAAATCGGGTTCCGCCGGCCCGAATCCTCACACCCCCCGGTCCGTCTCCATTCCGGCCTGGCCTCCCCACCAGTGTTGGACTCCCCCGGATCGGGCCCGTTAGGACGACCCCTCCCCATGTCCACCACTTATATCAACAAAGTTAAATGCATAAATGCAAAAATTAATGTGCGCAATATAACCTCGTCGTTCACGCGCCGTTAAACCACAATAATCTAATCTAATCTAATCTATTTTTTGGCTGCTGTACGTTTAATGGATTACAATGTTAAAGTTTTAACTTCACTATTTTTCACCTCCAAGGTCACTAAATCATTAAAACAGAGTATTGACATTTATATGAGCTGATATTTATTTATTTATTTTGATATTTCATATTAATATTGATTGATATTTATTTATCTGGTCGTGTTATAAGTATTAGACATAACGTGATCGTAAACAGAAGTAATAGTTTAATAATGCCAGAATTAGGTGAAGAAGTATGTCAATGATGACATATTGCATTTTCTCGTCTTCCATACCCACCTGGCATGAATCCTCCTCCTGCTTGAACGCACAGAACTGCCTGTCAGTGATCTGGCTGACTTCTGGAAGGCCGTGGTAGGCTTGCTTGCACTGCTTGTTGGACATGAGTGGCAGCTCCACAGCCAGCATGTACTCGGTCTGCTCGCCTTCAAACTGTCAAGTGCAAGACAACATGACACTCCCATAGCTGACGTCACAACTGGCTGACTTCTGGAAGGCCGTGGTAGGCTTGCTTGCTCTGCTTGTTGGACATCACAGCCAGCATGTACTCGGTCTGCTCGCCTTCAAACTGTCAAGTGCAAGACAACATGACACTCCCATAGCTGACGTCACAACTGGCTGACTTCTGGAAGGCCGTGGTAGGCTTGCTTGCACTGCTTGTTGGACATCACAGCCAGCATGTACTCGGTCTGCTCGCCTTCGAACTGTCAAGTGCAAGACAACATGACACTCCCATAGCTGACGTCACAACTGGCTGACTTCTGGAAGGCCGTGGTAGGCTTGCTTGCACTGCTTGTTGGACATCACAGCCAGCATGTACTCGGTCTGCTCGCCTTCAAACTGTCAAGTGCAAGACAACATGACACTCCCCTAGCTGACGTCACAACTGGCTGACTTCTGAAAGGCCGTGGTAGGCTTGCTTGCACTGCTTGTTGGACATCACAGCCAGCATGTACTCGGTCTGCTCGCCTTCAAACTGTCAAGTGCAAGACAACATGACACTCCCATAGCTGACGTCACAACTGGCTGACTTCTGGAAGGCCGTGGTAGGCTTGCTTGCACTGCTTGTTGGACATCACAGCCAGCATGTACTCGGTCTGCTCGCCTTCAAACTGTCAAGTGCAAGACAACATGACACTCCCATAGCTGACGTCACAACTGGCTGACTTCTGGAAGGCCGTGGTAGGCTTGCTTGCACTGCTTGTTGGACATCACAGCCAGCATGTACTCGGTCTGCTCGCCTTCAAACTGTCAAGTGCAAGACAACATGACACTCCCATAGCTGACGTCACAACTGGCTGACTTCTGGAAGGCCGTGGTAGGCTTGCTTGCACTGCTTGTTGGACATCACAGCCAGCATGTACTCGGTCTGCTCGCCTTCAAACTGTCAAGTGCAAGACAACATGACACTCCCATAGCTGACGTCACAACTGGCTGACTTCTGGAAGGCCGTGGTAGGCTTGCTTGCACTGCTTGTTGGACATCACAGCCAGCATGTACTCGGTCTGCTCGCCTTCAAACTGTCAAGTGCAAGACAACATGACACTCCCATAGCTGACGTCACAACTGGCTGACTTCTGGAAGGCCGTGGTAGGCTTGCTTGCACTGCTTGTTGGACATCACAGCCAGCATGTACTCGGTCTGCTCGCCTTCAAACTGTCAAGTGCAAGACAACATGACACTCCCATAGCTGACGTCACAACTGGCTGACTTCTGGAAGGCCGTGGTAGGCTTGCTTGCACTGCTTGTTGGACATCACAGCCAGCATGTACTCGGTCTGCTCGCCTTCAAACTGTCAAGTGCAAGACAACATGACACTCCCATAGCTGACGTCACAACTGGCTGACTTCTGGAAGGCCGTGGTAGGCTTGCTTGCACTGCTTGTTGGACATCACAGCCAGCATGTACTCGGTCTGCTCGCCTTCAAACTGTCAAGTGCAAGACAACATGACACTCCCATAGCTGACGTCACAACTGGCTGACTTCTGGAAGGCCGTGGTAGGCTTGCTTGCACTGCTTGTTGGACATCACAGCCAGCATGTACTCGGTCTGCTCGCCTTCAAACTGTCAAGTGCAAGACAACATGACACTCCCATAGCTGACGTCACAACTGGCTGACTTCTGGAAGGCCGTGGTAGGCTTGCTTGCACTGCTTGTTGGACATCACAGCCAGCATGTACTCGGTCTGCTCGCCTTCAAACTGTCAAGTGCAAGACAACATGACACTCCCATAGCTGACGTCACAACTGGCTGACTTCTGGAAGGCCGTGGTAGGCTTGCTTGCACTGCTTGTTGGACATCACAGCCAGCATGTACTCGGTCTGCTCGCCTTCAAACTGTCAAGTGCAAGACAACATGACACTCCCATAGCTGACGTCACAACTGGCTGACTTCTGGAAGGCCGTGGTAGGCTTGCTTGCACTGCTTGTTGGACATCACAGCCAGCATGTACTCGGTCTGCTCGCCTTCAAACTGTCAAGTGCAAGACAACATGACACTCCCATAGCTGACGTCACAACTGGCTGACTTCTGGAAGGCCGTGGTAGGCTTGCTTGCACTGCTTGTTGGACATCACAGCCAGCATGTACTCGGTCTGCTCGCCTTCAAACTGTCAAGTGCAAGACAACATGACACTCCCATAGCTGACGTCACAACTGGCTGACTTCTGGAAGGCCGTGGTAGGCTTGCTTGCACTGCTTGTTGGACATCACAGCCAGCATGTACTCGGTCTGCTCGCCTTCAAACTGTCAAGTGCAAGACAACATGACACTCCCATAGCTGACGTCACAACTGGCTGACTTCTGGAAGGCCGTGGTAGGCTTGCTTGCACTGCTTGTTGGACATCACAGCCAGCATGTACTCGGTCTGCTCGCCTTCAAACTGTCAAGTGCAAGACAACATGACACTCCCATAGCTGACGTCACAACTGGCTGACTTCTGGAAGGCCGTGGTAGGCTTGCTTGCACTGCTTGTTGGACATCACAGCCAGCATGTACTCGGTCTGCTCGCCTTCAAACTGTCAAGTGCAAGACAACATGACACTCCCATAGCTGACGTCACAACTGGCTGACTTCTGGAAGGCCGTGGTAGGCTTGCTTGCACTGCTTGTTGGACATCACAGCCAGCATGTACTCGGTCTGCTCGCCTTCAAACTGTCAAGTGCAAGACAACATGACACTCCCATAGCTGACGTCACAACTGGCTGACTTCTGGAAGGCCGTGGTAGGCTTGCTTGCACTGCTTGTTGGACATCACAGCCAGCATGTACTCGGTCTGCTCGCCTTCAAACTGTCAAGTGCAAGACAACATGACACTCCTGTAGCTGACGTCAGAGCAATCATTGACCTATATGATCAAGTCTTTAAAATTTTTCATAAATATCGTTATAACTTTGGAAACTTTATGTTAATTTATCATGTGGAAATTAAGTAACGTAGCTAATTTTTGAGTCGACCGTATCAGTTACCTATGGTGCTGGGGAGGGTGTAGGTGATATCTCATGGTGCTGGAGAGGGTGTAAGTGATGTCACATGGTGCTGGAGAGGGTGTAGGTGATGTCACACACAAAAAATCATCGAGAGAACATTTGTGCACAAATTCCTGTCAAAGCTGAAATGTCCCAATATTTTTAGTTTTGACACTAGTGTGGACACAAATATTGTATTTATAAATTAGGGTTTATTGTGTTGACTAAGGTTGAATAAAAATTAGGTAAGGTACACTATTTAGTTTTCATTTTTTTTTCAAATATACGTATCGAAATAAATGTAGGAAATATTGTCTCCAGTGGTAACTTCGGGTTGACAATTTCTTTCTAACAGCCATGCGAGGTACTTAGAAGCGACTCTATTGTCTTCGTATACTTTGTGACGTCACCTCGGTAGCGCCCCAGCCACTGACGACTGCTGTTCTGTTGGCCGCGTAATCTGACGCGTTGGTGGAAGCCAGGGCGATGGGCTGAGACTTCAGATCGAATGTGAAGGGCGTGTAGACCTGGACACAGATGCGAGGGGTTACAAATAATAGTTTTAGTGTACACCTGATTTCGGATTTCCTAGATTTCCGAAGATTTCCCAGATTAAAAAGATTTCCAAAGAGTTCGTTGATTTCCAGGGATTTCTTAAGATTTCTTATGATTTACAAAGATTTCCTGGGATTTCCACAGATCTTACAAGATTTCACGAGTACCCAAGATTTCACGATTCCGGAGATTTACAAGATTCCCTTATTTTTTTCAATGATTACAATAGATTTTGAAAGATTTCCTAAGATTTCCTGGAACCAAGATTTCTAAGATTTCCAAAGATTTTGAAAGATTTCCTAAGATTTCTAAGATTTTATAGATTTCCAAAGATTTCCAGGCTAGTGTACACCAATTATCGAAGAAAAATAAAAATTCGGAAAATGTCTGTCTCTAAAATGTCTAGTGTTGTCTATAGCAGTCATAAGGGTCCTGCACTGACCTTTAGCAGACAAATGCCGTTGTCGCTGGTGTCGTGCGAATAGTCCTTGTGTATGTGTATCTGCACGACGTTGTGCACCCTGCCTCCACTGCGCCTGTAGGAGTGTGTGTATTGCACTGACCTTGAGCAGACAGATGTCGTTGTCGCTGGTGTCGTGCGAATAGTCCTTGTGTATGTGTATCTGCACGACGTTGTGCACCCTGCCTCCACTGCGCCTGTAGGAGTGTGTGTATTGCACTGACCTTGAGCAGACAGATGTCGTTGTCGCTGGTGTCGTGCGAATAGTCCTTGTGTATGCGTATCTGCACGACGTTGTGTACCCTGCCTCCACTGCGGCTGTAGGAGTGTGTGTATTGCACTGACCTTGAGCAGACAGATGTCGTTGTCGCTGGTGTCGTGCGAATAGTCCTTGTGTATGTGTATCTGCACGACGTTGTGCACCCTGCCTCCACTGCGCCTGTAGGAGTGTGTGTATTGCACTGACCTTGAGCAGACAGATGTCGTTGTCGCTGGTGTCGTGCGAATAGTCCTTGTGTGTGTGTATCTGCACGACGTTGTGCACCCTGCCTCCACTGCGCCTGTAGGAGTGTGTGTATTGCACTGACCTTGAGCAGACAGATGTCGTTGTCGCTGGTGTCGTGCGAATAGTCCTTGTGTATGTGTATCTGCACGACGTTGTGCACCCTGCCTCCACTGCGCCTGTAGGAGTGTGTGTATTGCACTGACCTTGAGCAGACAGATGTCGTTGTCGCTGGTGTCGTGCGAATAGTCCTTGTGTGTGTGTATCTGCACGACGTTGTGCACCCTGCCTCCACTGCGCCTGTAGGAGTGTGTGTATTGCACTGACCTTGAGCAGACAGATGTCGTTGTCGCTGGTGTCGTGCGAATAGTCCTTGTGTATGTGTATCTGCACGACGTTGTGCACCCTGCCTCCACTGCGCCTGTAGGAGTGTGTGTATTGCACTGACCTTGAGCAGACAGATGTCGTTGTCGCTGGTGTCGTGCGAATAGTCCTTGTGTATGTGTATCTGCACGACGTTGTGCACCCTGCCACCGCTGCGCCTGTAGGAGCTGCCCGTGCGCAGCGTGATCTCTCTGGGCAGGAAGCTGCGCACGTGGCCAGTGTCGTTGACGCAGCAGTGCGCAGCCGTCAGGGCCCAGGACTTGCTGATGATGGCGGCCCCGCAGTTGATGTTCATGTACAGCTGCAAGCAGGGCCGTATTAAGACCTTCGTAGGCCCTAAGCAGTACTTCTTTCGTAGTACCCCCCCCCCCCCCCCCCCCCCCCACCTGTCCGAAATGTTTTAATTTATCCAGTGGTTAATTTGTAAAATAAGCGGGGAGATGATAAGCGTGGGGGATCTTCAGTGTTTTGCTGAAGAAATCAATGGGCATGGGCGTCCGTAGGATTTCTGCCAGGTGGGGGTAAGGCAAGGAAAACAACATTTGACGGGTCAAAGCCCGGGGTTTCTGGACACTTTGAAATCAAACGTTATGAGGTGTATTATGTTAAAATATTCAATGTTTTAAATTTTGCACTTTGGGGTGGTGGGAGATATGTTCAAACCTGCCCCGCAGGGCAGTTTTTGATTTTTTGACACTTAGAAATCAATTTTCTTTAGTTTTTCCGAATTGCTTTAAAAGAATATATCTCTCCATATTTTGGAGAGAGGAGCTTCTCAAAATAAAAATTAATTAAAATCTTATTTATTGAAGTGGCACTTTCGTAGGCCCCTATAATAGCTTCGTAGGCTCTAGGCTGACTGCCTACTTTGCCTTATGGATACGGGGTTATGGATATAACCCCGGGCTTTGACCCGAGGCTGGCTGCAACCATGCGTCATATACTGGTGATTACGTCACCACGGTGTGTGTTATTAACAGCAGTGCCCAGGCCAAACCGTTCAACCAATCGAACTGAAATTTACAGACATACTGATGCCACAAGAGCGGTCAAATGTATACTTTTTAAACAATGATCATATGAAACTGGAACCGTTTGACCGAACAACTTCAAATTTTTGCATGGTTACCGGGGCCAAGATTTATTCTAAAGGCGAATTACACGATTCAAGTTTCCTTGAATTCAACCCTTTCAAGGAAACTTGAACCGTGTAATTCAGGCTTAACACTTACTTGGTGCGGGTATTGGTCGATGAAGACGTGAACTCCGCCGACGATTGGATTGGCGATCAACACGTTGTCTGTCGGGTCCGTGTCTGCAGCAACAGGTCATTCAGACATTACTTGCGACACAATCAAGACACATCGCAAGGTGTCTTAACAAGTGGTTGGTAGGGGACGTCGATCTTCTTGTCCAACAGTTTGTGACGTCATCATAGAGCTTGTAGAGATCAGCTGTTAGAATTATAGCAGCTCGCAACATGTTTTCATTATTATTGGGTTTATCGTTCTTTCTGTTTATCAATTCAGAATTCGGTCTAACCTTGACGTCACCTTTCAATAGTCTGCTAGAGTCTCAATTAGCTCTTAACAGTTAGTTAGTGGTTTTTCTAGGAATGTCATTGGTTGTTGCCATGACAATACAGCCCTAATCAACAGTTTAAAAGTTATGAGAGTATTGAAAGACTGGCTCTAAACCAGCAGTTAAATTTTAATCGGTCATTCTAGGATTGTCATTGGTTGTTGCCATGACAATATAGTCCTAATTGACTGTTTAAAAGTTAGCAAGGCATTGAAAAACTGGCCCTTGAGGCTTTTGGTACTCCTATGTCTTTAATTTTGCGTGTCAAATCGGTACTTTACATTCATGTCTCTCTAAATGTCATCAGACTGTGTCAGTGTCATTTTCATGCAGGACATAATCTCAATAAAGGATGAGCATTTATTTTTACAAAATCATCATCATCGCTCTTGTCGGCTCCTCAATGATAAAGATGCATTTACATTTTCGTCAAGTAAGCTTGTCGAGAAGCACAATAATATTATTGATAGTTTCCTGATGATGCTGATGATGAAACGAACCCTGCAGCAATATCCTGCGTGTTATCAACACTTTCAACACTTACTGCTTCCTGGGCTTGGAAAACCGCGGACACTCGCTGCCAAACAAAGTAGAAGGACTCTTGCAGCCATGATGTCGGGTGCAGTGGCACGAGACAGTGTGGTGGCTGCAGACAAGTCACTGATGTCGGGTGCAGTGGCACGAGGCAGTGTGGTGGCTGCAGACAAGTCACTGATGTCGGGTGCAGTGGCACGAGGCAGTGTGGTGGCTGCAGACAAGTCACTGATGTCGGGTGCAGTGGCACGAGGCAGTGTGGTGGCTGCAGACAAGTCACTGATGTCGGGTGCAGTGGCACGAGGCAGTGTGGTGGCTGCAGACAAGTCACTGATGTCGGGTGCAGTGGCACGAGGCAGTGTGGTGGCTGCAGACAAGTGTGGTGGCTGCAGACAAGTCACTGATGTCGGGTGCAGTGGCACGAGACAAATGTAGTGGCTGCAGACAAGTCACTGATGTCGGGTGCAGTGGCACGAGGCAGTGTGGTGGCTGCAGACAAGTCACTGATGTCGGGTGCAGTGGCACGAGACAAATGTAGTGGCTGCAGACAAGTCACTGACAGTTCTTCAACAAGCAACAGAACACTGAGCAAGACAAGATGGCTGGTGTTATCTTGACTTGAGTGACCCACGGGTCATGTGGGTTAGGCCTCATACATAGCTCATGGTTCTCTCTCTCTCTGTGTGCTTCTTGTGTTTTTTTGTTTCTTGTTTGTGTTTGCCCGGGTCAAACCGTTCAACCGACCGATCTGAAATTTTGCACACACACTAATGTCATATTGGCGGAATATTAAAAATGGAACGATGGACCGTTCAACTCGAAATTTTGCATGGTTATTGGAACCAACATTTTAGGTGTTTTTCATGCAAATCTGTTGAGAATTTCAAAACTTATTGATAATTTTATAATATTTTTCAAACTTATTCTAAGAAATTTCAGATATTTTATCACTGCTCCTTTGACGCATTTCGTTAGATACTCTTCTATAGATTATCGTTAGATTATTAGATTAGATTAGATTATAGGTTCGTTATTTATTTTTTGGATCTACCTAAAGGGGCTTCCAAGGATATGAATTTGCATGCAATACGAAGGCTCGCTAAACAAAGCGTTACACAGAGCTTTGTCCTGGTGTATCCAGATCACATTGACCTCTGCAGTTTGACAGACTGTCACTTCCTTTCAACACATTCCATGCATCCTGACATGAGGTTAACCAACAACCGCTTCCTTATTGATCAAGATGTATTTATAAGATTGGGTAAACGACAAAGCTAGTAAACGGCCATGTTCTCAAGGTTCTAACTCTCTACTATTTGAACTTCTCCAGATTACTGTCCCAAAATGGGAGGTCGCTTTTCAACCAATATGTAAAAATTGTACCTGTAAAGCGTAGAGAAAACAAGTATATTAAATCTTTATAAAGTCCACAAATTAAAATTACACTTTTTTTTAGATTTCAAATTATTGTTAGAGTGAGGTATAAACTTAGATCAACGGTGGGGAAAGTTGTGAAGAATTCTAGGAAACATTGAAAAGCTCAACACAGATTCTCAAACATTTTCTTTATTAAATAATATCTTATGCACTGGTCTTTTGTACCTGAGATTATAGTGATGACCGGTGACAATTTACAAACAAACTACAAAGCATTCAAATCATAATAAATTATTATAATAATTTACGTAGAACTCTATTAGGTGACGAGAAATGCGCATGAGCCCAGCCCGGATCTTTGCTCGAGGAAATGGATTAAATTATTTATTCAATAATAATAAATAGTAAACAATGCAGCATGCAGAAAGTTTTTTGTTTTCACTCTAAGGGCCAATCTTTCAATACTCTGCTAACTTTTAAACGGTTGATTAGGACTGTATTGTCATGGCAACAACCAATGGCATTCCTGGAATGACTGTGTGAACTTAATTACTGGTTTTATCAGAGTATTTAAAAACTTGACCTTGGGGTCAGGTTTTCAATACTCGGTTAAAACTAGTAGTTAAATACGGTTATTCAAGGAATGTCATTGGTTGTTTCCATGGTAATGCAGTCCTTTTTTCGGGGACTTATCGTCGCACTGTTCTGCAGCAGTCCTAATCAACTGTTTAAAATTTAGGTGAGTTTTGAAAAACTGACCCTTACTCACACTTCTTGGGGAAAATAAAATTATAACATCGAAAAATGTGTTTAGAAAACATTTTGGATGATATTTCTTCGGAAAATAAATTTACTATTTTTTCTTGCATTTGAATTTCAAATGTTATCAAGTAAAATGTAATTTCTTTTTAGGATAAAATATATTTAAAAAATAGGAACTATTATAAAAAACACTCTCTGCATGTTGGATCCTGGATGTCGTGGTGTGATGAGATCAATGACAACTAGTAAACATATGACTCGATGACGTCATCAGCCGAAGATGGTCCCCGTGTACCAGGGATAGAGTCCTGCGGGCGGAGTCCTGGCTTCGGACCCGGCGGCCGCCATGTTGGTGTCGATCCACTTCCTGTAGGCGCTGACTCGCGTGTAGACGCCGGGGTAGCTGCCCCCCTCTGCGCGCCCCCACGACACCACCCCCACGACCTTGCCCTCGGACACCAGAGCCCCGCCGGAGTCGCCCTGGGGAAAGAACACGGGGTCAGAGAGGGAAACAAAAACGTTTTTAATATAGAGTGCATTTGTACATTTTACATTTTTTTAAAATTTGTTTTATCTAAAAGTGAATTTTCATTTATTTGTATATTATTTTATTTTTATTTCTTTCATTTTTTTTTTTGTCAGAATTTTTAACTATTCTGCTATTTTTCTCAGTATACACTGATTTTTAGATCTTCCGTCATTGGTATGGTCAAAAATAAATCGAGGAAACATATACCGTAGAGCAATATTTTATGCGGCAAGAAAGCATTTTCCTCAAGTTTGACGGATTGTTATCTTATACCATGATATCTACGAAACTAAACTAAAAAAAACTAAATAAAATATTTTATTTCACGCTGAATTACCTGTTCTCCTACTCCACCCCATTTTTTGTATTTAAAAAATATGTATTGGTCGAAAAACAAAATGTTCCTCTAAGTTCTGCATAAGAATCAAGACTCACCAAGTAGGCTGCCTCGCCCGGCTTGTAGGCGCACATCATGCCCTGGGTGATTCTGTTGGGCCACATGTAGCGCTGGCACTGGTTGTTGGAGATCAGAGGCACAGTCACTGCACGCAAGTAGTCCGGGAGGCCCGCGTAGGGGTTCTGACAAACCAGGAGATCAGGTTAGAATAGGACAATCCACATGGACATTGGTTTAACCACAAGCTAAAATCTAAAAAAAATGTTTGATCAAAAATCCAAATGTTCTTGTTCTTATTTGACACATTTTTAGCCCAATCTTTCAAGTATTTACATACTTGTTGCTATTTTAAGAGTCTGAGCTGTCAAAGGGGATTTCGAAAGTGCCATGAATCTGTTAGTAAATTCTTCCAGAGTGTACGGAAATTGGAAAGTTGCAAAGAAAATAAGAATTGTATTTTGTTATCTTTGATTGCGTGGTTCATGTTTGACGTGTTGGTTGGAGGTTTTGCACGTATCGGTGCTCGCTCATCAACGCGTTACACTGATTAGACGTTCTGCCGTACAACCTATGGTGGCAACTGACCTCCTAGCGGACAAGTCGGAGTTGGGGAATGACTTGTGACTCACCTTGGACGTGGCTCCCCAGCCGCTGACCGTAGCGAGAGTTCCCGGCTCGTATAATTCTCCGGCAGGAGGAAGCGGGATGGCTCGAGTCCTGCTGTTGAACGTGAACCGAGGACCCACCTGCAATCAGATTCTATTGTCAGGACAGAGCAGTCTATGTCTTGAGGCCAATTCTTGTGCTTTCATGTTTACATTGCTTAAAACTTGAAAAAGTTGACAACGAGGCCTTTACATTAGTTTGATACAATGTAAGAGTAAACGGTTTCAAAACGTGAATCTCAGTAATTGGCCTTCAATGAGTCGGTTCGAGATGACAAATCACTTTAAATAAGTCATTGAGTTCTGATATTTCTGTAATATTAAATTAGGTTTCTTTGTCTTTCCTTTCTTCAATGAATATTCTCTTTTAGAAGAAGATGAGGGACAAATGAAATGGAAAAAGTCTTCTCTTTGAAAGCTGGACCAAGGCCAAGAACTATTTGAAATATTCAAGTGGGATACAGGAAACGTTTTGCGAATGAAAAATGCTATTTTATTCCCATCCAAAGGAATCTGTCACATCATTGAAACTGGTATGGCCGTCTTCCCTGGACTGTACTAAGGGACATTCTGCACTGACCTTGAGCAGACAGATGTCGTTGCTATGCGACGCATGCGAGTACTCCTCATGCACCTTGACGACCTCCACGCCATGGGGCTGTCCTGCGTTCTTGTGAGTGTGTCCACTGCGCAGGATGATCTGACTGCTGGCGTAGGGCTGGAAGTAGCCCTGGTAGTACTCGTAGCCGCAGCAGTGCGCCGCAGTCAACGCCCACTCCGCGTTCAAGATGGAGGCGCCGCACGCGGACTGTCCAGCCTGCATGAACAACTAACACAGGGGAATCTTAAGTGACCGATCAACTTCAAATTTTTCATGGTCATTACTCATTGGTATACCAACATTTTAGGAGTTTTTGAATTTTTTTATACAAATCTGTGAATATGACATTTATTATAAGTTTGTTTTTAAATATTTGTCATATTCATTCAAAACTTTAAAACATACACTGAGTACTCGGCACAACAAAAATTGATCGGTATACAAATTTGAATGACTGCTTGTCATGTTCCATGCCAATCAAAGATTGTTATTGTCATTGAAATGAGAGGTCAGCTACTAGAGTAAGACAAGGAGATCGCTTGGACTTATGATGGTGCGATCTAAACTTTTTCGGTCAATCAGATTTATTGAACGAACAGGTTTAGTTGTGCCTAGTGTGCCTATGTTGTCTTCCTAGCTGCCCAAGGTCCATTATGGAGCAGCAACTTTCACACAAAGGCTCGCTCATCAACGCGTTTCGGCCACAAGTTGGCCATGAGGAAGTCTCACGCCTTCTTTCTCAGAAGACTTCGCAAGCTGAATCTACACAAAGCGAATAGAAAACCCCACAATTGACCTTGTCCTGATTATTTTTGGACGTATTCCAGGAGACTACGTTCACTTTCGTGGAACCAATTTCGCTCTTCTTTTACGTCATCCGAAATAAGCTGAAATGTTTTCCAGAATTAGGCCCTACTATCAATTGCATTTTTTACATGATTTAATCTTTTTTTTTAACTTGATTGGCGAAATTCTGACATTTTCACTGATATCTCGCAACCGCAAAATGTTCGTACAGTAAACAAGTTTTGACGGCTAATCTCTGAAGGGATATCCACGTGGTTTGTGTTCTGTGGCTAAGTGATGCAGATTGCCGCCATCTTGTCGGTCTCAAGCTCAAGGATACGAACCTTGACCCTCAGCTTGGCCCGTCTAGACCGGTACGATAAATATATCAGAAACAGAAATGGGAAAACAATATGTTGTTAATCTGTTGAAACTAAAATAGTCCAGTAATTGCGTGATTGTACCCACCACTAATTGCAACAGAAGCGTTTTTGGTACCGTTCGATTCAGAAAAGTGTCCTCTACAACATATCCAAAATCGACCGAAATCACTGTACGGAAAAGGGGTTTTAATGACTTTTTAAGTTAATTTTCCATGTTAATTCCATCTTGCAAAAAAAACTTTTTTTCATGTAACTCCGATTTTGACGAAACTTGGCAGAATTGTACACCATCCTAAATGAACACAAATAGCTCTCTGAGCGTTTTCCTCTAAGTCTCATCGTTTGGGAAATATAGCCCATTGAAAAGTCATGTTTTCGAAGATTTAAGTCACTTTGAGTGTAATTTGACGTTTTGCGAGGTCCATATTTCCCAAACGATGAGATTTAGAGGAAAACGCTCAGAGAGCTATTTGTGTTCATTTAGGATGGTGAACAATTCTGCCAAGTTTCGTCAAAATCGGAGTTACATGAAAGAAAGTTTTTTTGCAAGATGGAATTAACATGGGAAATTAACTTAAAAAGTCATTAAAACCCTTTTTCCGTACAGCGATTTCGGTCGATTTTGGATATGTTGTAGATGACACTTTTCTGAATCGAACGGTACCAAAAACGCTTCTGTTGCAATTAGTGGTGGGTTATGCTGATTTTTTCACTAGAATTACTGGACTAAAAGTCGGCTGCACTCCAAATAAATCTTGGAGATATTTTCGTAGAAATAATTTTAGAAATAATTTATGTATGTATAATTACTAAATATTTTAAATAATTTTAGACGAACTTAGAATACGAAGACGAGTGTGAAATTGTACTCGAAACGTCGAAACGTTGACATGAACGTAAAAATGTCAAACAGTATTTTTCCTAAAAGATTATTGGAATATAAACACTTACTTATTACTACAATATTTGTGCCTGAACTCGTGGCAAATCTGACATGTCTCTATTTTTCAGATTTCCTCGAGTTCGGCTACAAATATTGTATCTTCTATCAGTTCTTCGAAGATTGACTCAAAAATTAGCCATGGAAATTATTTTTCAGATATTTCATAACGGTTCAAAAGATATAGCGATTTAGGAAATATCTTTCTCCATTGATTACCTTTTAATACAGCCGACTCAGCATGTACCAAGGGATCAAATACCCCCTTGCCCCCCCCCCCCCCCCCCCCCCCCCAACTGTCCCGGGTACTTACTTGGTGTGGATATGACTCGATCTGCACGCCCTGGCCGCCCACGATGCGATTCTCTCCGTCGGTAAACACTGGAAGATGTCAAATCAGACCCAGTTAGTATCTTGAATCTATCGGGAAGTGGGGAGGGTATGTGTCAGAACGATTTATTTGCCTTGAAGTATCCCAAGAAACATTTTGTTAAAATTGAAAGTCAAGATTGCAGATTTTGATACCATTCTGACTTAGCTAAATCTGGACGAAAACTACAAATAAAATAGAATGTGGCTGAAAATAATATTACTTTTCATAATTATATAATACGAAGTGATTTTCAAAAAAATCTAAAAAAAATCACAATTCAAATTTTTACGTTTCTTGATTATTTTATTAATTCCAAATCACATTTGATTGTGTCGCTGAACACGGTTGACTAAAATCACAGTTCGACGCACACTTGTCAAATCCCTCACACACATCCACATGGAATATTCAGCCAGTGTACGTGATGGTGTTGTACTTTCAGGGCGTCGGCTGCTGGCCCAGCACAATCTGAGCCATCTCGCAGGCCAAGTGCACTGGTGCTCAACCCAAACATTCTTCAAAATAACTAACTGAACGTCTTCTAAATAGGTATAAAGACATACTTTTTTCATGTGGCAAAAACAACAAATCGACGACAATTATTACCAAAATTGCATAGATTGCATTGCACTTGTCAACAAACTTGAATGGTTTTAATTATATAATTACAATATTTCGTTTAGTTCCACTAAACTTCATCAGATAATGAAAAGATTTTTAAAGATGTCTTAGATTTTTTTAAATTTTTTGAGTTTTATTTATTTTTAATTTTGGGAAACAGTGGAAAAACAGGAAATCAGGACTTCGGGACCGGGAAATATTCAGCCAAAATCTTTTGATTTTCTGAATATTTCCGGTCCCGAAGTCCTGACTTCCTGTTTTTCCACTGTTTCCCAAAATTAAAAATAAATAAAACTCAAAAAATTTAAAAAAATCTAAGACATCTTTAAAAATCTTTTCATTATCTGATGAAGTTTAGTGGAACTAAACGAAATATTGTAATTATATAATTAAAACCATTCAAGTTTGTTGACAAGTTCAAATAAATGATTTTTAACATTAATCCAAACTTACGAACTGAATTTTGATAAAAGAAACATGTTTTTCAATATTATATTATTTTGGAATGCACATTTTGAGCTTAGAATACATAGAAGGGTGTACTTACGCGGCTTGATCGGTTTGAGTCCCTCCTCTGCTCCTGCCAGTCCCAGTCCCAGCAACACCACGCTAAACACACCGGCCACAAACACACGGGTCGCCATGGTTACTGCTCTCAACACTCTCTGTACCTCCACTCGACCTGGCAGAGTATTTAACTCGATCCACGAGGAAACCGCACCGGGATTTCCTATCGAAACACGCGGTGACTGATCGCGCTTTTGACTGAATACCCGCGTCATTCAACTGCATTCTTATATTCGCGGAAACAACACCTTGATTACTATTCATGTGAGGTGATCGCTTTGAATTGCATCCATTCATTTGTTTTCTGTGTAATTAGTTGCGTTTTAATAGAAATGTTGCGGTAATAAATTTCCCGATACGTTTGATTCATGTGTGCACTAATCTGTTTCTTTCTTCAATGTGTAATTACGGATTATTTTGATTTGCAACTCTTTTAATTGTTAGTTTTGTGACACCTGGGGATGGCTGAACTGCGTCGAATTATCCCAATTTCCACAGTCCGGAAAGTTGACTTTTAATTTTACTGTTGCACATGTAGGAATTATATAAAATATGTTTTTAAGAGTTTTGTCACAATTAGAATTAGCTGCCAATTCATACCAATTAATAAAAATTATCATCAAAAAAGAAGAAAATAAATTCAGATAAAAATGGTAGTCTTTAAAATTTACCCATACAACCGGGGTTGGATTTACAAAAGGTTTTAAAACATATTGCGGCATAACTTTATGCCGGTATAGCATTAACCGGCATTAACCATGATTTACCATGTTAAAACTTTAGTAGAATTATTTTTTTGGAAAAAACGTTGAACCTCAGTAAAATTCAAAACTCAAAAATAGCATGGAAATCGTCATGATTTTAATGGCCCCCATAAGACTACATGTTAAAAATAGGAATTTATAACTACAATATCTCAAAATCTAGACACGAGAAGTTGTTCATATTTCACAATATCGTGTAAATAGTGATTATTGATACCTCTACCAAAAATAGGCTTATTTGGAAGATATGAGATATCAGTTGTGCTACCTTAAGTTATACGTACTTCTCTGTAAATCCAACCCCCGGATTTTAAAATTGAACTGAAAGTTGACAATAACGGAAGATACTTTGTGTAGTTGTGGACATTTGGTAAATGTTTGTGTCTTTCCCAGACATTTTATCGAGTCTATCCTCGTACATGACGACACTAAATGTCCGACGTGACTGGCGTATTTTACAACGTAATATTATTTTTACAATCCTAATAGGTAATTACAGGCTACTGAAATTAAACTGAAACTAAACTGTATAGGTAAAATAGTAACCTCGTGCTCCTGAGAATTCTCTGACGCTAGTGATTTGTGTTGTGCAACGATCGTCGGAAATTCCTAAAGCATCAATGGATATGCGTATTCGTTGAAATCACGGCAACACTTAGTCCAGCTGGCCATTTACTGGACACGAACTAGGGACCTCGGGGTTCGCTTTAGGACTGCAGTTCCTCCGAACAACATTAATATTATGCATCGCGTCATTTTGCATGACATTTCAAGATCATGGCTCAGGGTCTGACCTGAAGCTCGATTGTGTAACTTTAGTTTTGAGATGTAGACATTCATCTTCGCCACTAGCCAATGGAAGAGCAAGACTAGAGACAGACTCTGTAGAGGGCAGATGAAAGTCACGTGACATGTTTTGGTCACACTTTAATGAAATATAACATACTAACATTGTATTGTGGGGGGGGGGGGGGGGGGGGTTTGTGGCCCCTTCGAGTTTTGGTAGCTGCCACCAAGTAGTTTTTTAATAAAACTTCTAAAAATGAAGTTGGTGAATATTTAGTTTTAATTATGTTATAGCGGAAGGCTCTTCAGAAACGCGAGTTGGCTATAACGCCGTCTATCTTAGATCTCAGTTATCAGCTATAGGAGTGTGACAGGATAATAATAGGAGTACAGCTTACGTGATATTTGTTTGACTTGAATTTATTGAATGTGATTACATGAGATAGAATTAGTTAAGGTGGAGCAATCGATCGACATATACAAAAAAAATATATTCTTGAAATTACAAGTTCAAAAAACGTTTTCCTACATTTCAACTATATTTAAGTACAACAGACTCATTTAATGTTCTGTAGTTTGCAACTCCAGTCCAACAATGAGTTTTCAATTTTATGTTATCAGAGGATGAACAAAACTTTAACATGGGAGGTATACTTCAGCAAGCGCTTAGACAAGTAAAGTCAGGTAAAGCCGCGGGACTTGATGGCATATATCCAGAGTTCCTAAAACATTGTGGAAAAAATGCACAGCTCTGGTTAACCAGATTTTTCTCGGATGTATTAGTGACTGGTAAATTGCCCAAAGAATTTAAGGAAACTAAAATTGTGGCGTTGTTGAAGCCCGGCAAACCTAACGATCTTCCAGAAAGCTATCGCCCAATCGCCCTACTAAGCTGTTGCTATAAGCTTCTCGAAAGGCTTATATACAATCGGATAGCTCCTGAAATCATCGGACATATTCCACATGAACAAGCTGGTTTCAGACCAGGACGCAACTGTGAGGATCAAGTACTTGCGTTAACAACACACATTGAAGCCGGGTTTCAGCTTAAACAGAAGACATCAGTTGCATTCATTGACCTAACAGCTGCCTACGATACTGTGTGGAGAACAGGCTTGATATATAAGCTCATGAAAGTTATACCTTGTCAGAAAATCACAAGTCTTGTCAACAGCATGCTTAGCTACAGGTTATTCCGAGTTTCCTTAGATGATAATAAGAGCAGGCAGCGTAAACTATCTAATGGTTTAGCACAGGGTTCAGTTCTAGCGCCACTGCTGTTTAATCTGTACATTAGTGATATACCAGCAACGGTATCTAGGAAATTTGCTTATGCTGACGATTTAGCCTTGGCTACCCAAAATCAGTCTATTCCAGTCACTGAATCAGTCCTTACAGAAGACCTATCGATACTCAGCGAGTATTTCAGGGTGTGGAGACTCTGTCCCAGTATGTCGAAAACTGAAGTCTCCTGCTTTCATCTCTCTAACTCACTGGCAAATGTCACGCTCTCTGTGAGTTTCAATGGCGTTGAGCTTCACCACAACCACAACCCCAAATATCTTGGAGTGATTTTAGATCGTTCTCTTACATTCCGTGAGCATCTCAAGAAGACTGCTGCCAAGCTGAGAACCCGCAACAACATCATCCAGAAACTGGCGGCCACGAGCTGGGGAGCTTCAGCAGACGTGCTTAGAACTGCGGCACTCGCTTTGGTTTACTCCACGGGAGAGTACTGTGCGTCGGTATGGTTGAACAGCGCCCATGTTCAGAAGGTAGACGTACAACTTAATATCGCAATGAGACTCATCTCCGGCACGATCAAGTCAACACCCCTGTATTGGCTTCCAACGCTTTCCAACATTGCTCCACCACACCTACGTCGCAGCAATGCTCTTGTCCGTGAGTTCCATAAAGCAGAGTCCAACCTCAACCTTCCCATCCATGCCGACATCGTTCAACACGGGCCAGAGCAGCAGAGACTGAAGTCAAGGAAACCCCCAATGACCGAAGCTCAAGCCCTCTCATCAAATAATTTTAACATGGAGATACAGTGGATAGAAGAATGGTTTTCACGTGCACCATCGGAGTGGGTTCCCATCATGACATGCCCTGGTACGCCGCCCGGCTTCGACTTGTCACGCCGTCTCTGGACAAGTCTCAACAGAGTCCGCACGAGTCACGGCAGATGTGCTGCATCTTTAGCACAATGGGGTTATTCAGAATCACCTGATTGCGATTGTGGAGCTGCCCTCCAGACGATCCGACACATTGTCCTTGAATGTCCTCTAAGGAAATACTCTGGGGATCTGAAGGACTTCATCTGCGTAACTCCAGATGCAATCGAGTGGCTGAAGAAACTAGACGTCCAGTTGTAATTTTTCTTATAATTATATTGTACACTACATATTAGCTTTTAGTCATGTAATCTTATTATTATTATCTTTGTACTTGAAAAAACCATACGATAAATAAAATAGGAAAATCATTTCGAATTTGGTATATAACTTTTAAAATAGCACACGTTGGTATTGTTTTCAATTTTTTCCCTGATAGTATGTCCATATGTCTACCATAAAAAAAGTTTTTTTGCTCAAATCTATCGAGACAAAAAAAATAGATCTTCATTTTAGCCTAAAAATGACACGATTTTCTTTTTCCGCCATAAGATAACATGGGGGAGACAAATCAATTTATCTCAGAAACTGGACACGAGAAGTGTTTCATTTTTTCATGGATTGTGTATTGCATGATTATCAATAAGTCACCAAAATTTCAAGTAAATCGGAAACATTGAGGTTATGGTGGTTCTACCTTAAAATGAAGTGTTCGACTCGACTATTGATTAAATAAATAATAGTGCCTACCCACAGAGGAGTGAGACAATATAGATATGTTAATCAATTGATGAGATAACCAACTATGTGTCCCGTGTGATATCCTTGCTCCTGAATCGCCCACAAAAGGAGTGTATTCTGAGAGGATGGCTCAGCTGTAACCTGATCAGCTGTGTGATCGAGAATGTCAAGCTACTCTGTCTTCCTGTGTGTTAGCACACGGGTTTTATACTAAAATGAAAGTGAAAGTCAAGTCAAGGATGCTCCCATGTTATTGAAATTTAGATTTATAATATGATGTTATTCTCTCTCCGTACGTCACAGTGGTCTTCCTTACATTATTTACCTTACAAATGCTCACGAATAATTATAGATCAATTAGATGGATTAATTACCAGCTCAGGCTATTGTCAGAGTGATGAACCATCACAGTATTAGGTGCATATCTAAAGATTGAAAATGAGCACACATACTTGGCAATTGTTATTCCTTTTCATTTCCATAACTAGGAAAACGCTCTGAGTAACGCGTTGATGAGCGAGCACGGATACGGCGCAATACCTCGAACCGAAATTCTGTTTATCGAAAATGTCCTTAAAAGCCAATAATTATTGAATTTCGTCACAGACTTGTATGAAAATCTCCAACAATTCCTAAAATATTGGTCCCAATAACCACGCAAAGTTTTAAGTTGATCGATTGAACCTTTATGATTGAACGATTCCTTGTTAATTAACAAAAATCACAGGATCTCGTTCATAAAATATTTAAACGGTCATATCAGTTTCATAATACTAAGAAAACGCTCAGTGTAACGCGTTGATGAGCGAGCACAGAACATGCAACATCCCCATAGTAACGATGCACGACACGGCAGAAGACGATTTTCTCTGCAATTTTTCAATCTCCATAATACACTGGATGAATAACAGATCCATTGTGTCGTGAAGTCTTACCTACATACCTTCTCCAGAAATCTCTTGTCACATCCCAATTAAATTAAAAATCCAATTAAATTACAATTAATACTTGACTGATTGGGCTTACAATATGTAAAATTTAATATTAAGTTGGTCTTGATCACCATGCAAAATTTGAACTTAATGTGAACATTTTTATTGTCGACCAATCAGAAGACATTATTTAAACTTAAACCAATTAGAGGATTTGGCCTTCGTACTGCATCCGATTTTATGCGCTAGCTCAAAAATGCTTTCATTTTACTGTACATTGTGGATAGCTTGGCTGCTCTACAGGCCTTGCCTTGGAACAGAAGCTTAAAGAAGGCAGGGATGACAATTTAGTATACATTTTTCAAGATTATGGAATAAAATGACCTTAAAATGACAAAACTTTTGAAAATAACTACAGATTAGACTGAAAATTGGCAAAAATACCTAAAATGTTGGTACCAATGACCACGCGAAGTTTTAAGTTGATCGGTCAATCTGTTCTAGTTTAAATGTCAAAAATCACATGAAAAATGGTTTTAAATTTGAACCAATAGGAGGACATGGCTGAAACTTTTTATGATTGGGTACAATGTTGGTTGCAATGTTTTTGCTAAATTTCAAATTGATTGATGCAAACAATCGAAAGATAATTGTTTTAAAATTTGAACCAATCACGGGAGCCCGTTCAAAAACGATCCCAGGGACCGCATAGAGTACGTTAGTATGTGTACCAAATTTCAGATCGATTGCTTTAGCGGTTTGACCTGGGCTGTGGCCACAAAAAAAAAAAAAAAAAAAAAAACACACACACACACAGAGAAAATGCTATAAGAGTACCGTGGTGACGCTCGCTCAACAAATATACGTTTGAAAGTTTCTGCTCTAACAACCTTGAAGTGAAGATTCGAAGATGCCGTGAAATGTGAAATTCGAGAAATATGACAGCCAACACGCAAAATATCCGTAAACTGTCAATAACTGTTGAATTTAAACACAGTTTAGTCTGAAAATTGTCAAAAATACAGATAATGTTGGACCCGATGACCATGCAAATTTTTAAGTTGATCGGTCAAACGGTTCAGGTTTAAATTTTATAAAGCACATGAAATATTTTTTTAAATTTTAACCAATGAGACGATTTGGCTGAAAATTTGTAAAATAAGAGACAATGTTGGTCTTAATGACCATGCAAAATATAAGGTTGATCACATTTGTCGAAGACCGTTTTCATTTTCAGCCTATCAGGAGATGTTTATTTAAATTTTAACCAATTGATAGATTTCAAAAAAAATTAGGTCAGCAAACAGAGAAGGTTGTCTCTACATGTGTGCAAAATTTCAGGTCGATCGGTGAAACGCTGCGATTTCAGTTGCTCCATTTAGCAGCCAAAAACAAAAACAAAAAACAAAAAAAAAGCAGAGGTCCGTGTCAAACGAGTCAAAAGGAGACGCTCGCTTCGCTCGCTCAATTAATTGTTATATTCTAACAATTACAACGATATTTAACTTTATATTCAAATTTATTTATTATCCTAATATGTAAATCTAGTGGAGCGGTCGCTCCACCCAGCCAAGTCGTACCGTACACTCACACTCACTCAACATACCGTATATGCATAATAAACTGAGGAGCAGACCAACCACTTTTACTGTAAGCAACAACACGGCATTTTCGGCCTACTGGATCTTAAAACTAGAAAATCTCACATTGTTGCGATATATCTTAATTTCGAGCTATGGCCCACCCCACTACATATACCAAATTAGGGAACAATATGTTATGCCGTTTGCGAGCTAGAGGGCCGTGAAAAACGTGAAATTACACCCCTTTTAAAACCTATCTTGATCTGATGATGATGATGATATCAGGAAACACCGCAATCACCGCCACAGCCTAAACGGCTGAGCCGATCGATCTGAAATTTTCACCACATGTGCACTTTTGGCGTCTGAGGTGCCTTTTTATAAAACCAACAGGAAGCCGCCATTTTGAATCCGGAAGTGACGTATTATCTCGAAAACAGCTAGACCGTTAGGAATTAAACCAGCGCCAAATGATTCAGACGGTCATCTATATGGAATATCAATAGTTAAAGTAGAGATGTACTATTACCGAAACCGGAAATGACGTCATGAAAATGAAGAACTAGATTTAAATGTCCTCTTACTACAATAACTACATATTCAGAAGGCTTATAATGATACATAACATTTATAGAAATAAATTCTATGTGGCAGTAATTTTAGTCGCCATTTTGAAAACCGGAAGTGATACCATATCTCGAAAACGGCTGGACTGATTGTAACGAAGCTTGCGCAATTCTTCATGGAATATCACTTTAAGCTTAGGTATATTGAGCACCAAACACAATTTTTCGTATTAACCAATTCGGAAATGGCGTATTTTTTAAAAGTAATTGGTCATTGTTGCTCCGATGTGTGTTACAAGTTGTGTAAATAAACTAAAAAAATAAGTGATATCCCCATAAAAAACACTCAGTGTAAAAATACCCGCCAAGTCTCTTCAACTATAAAAAAATAGAAGAAATCTAAAAATTCGACACTGAAAAGAAGTGATATCAAAAAATGAGCCAAGTCAAAACTTAATTTTAAAAACTAAAATATACTTGGCGCATCGTTTTTAAGGGCATTATAGGTATATTATATATATTTAGGTACATTTAATTTTTGGCATATGCTTCTATACTATTTATATACACGATGCGCCAAGTATATTTTGGTTTTTAAAATTAAGTTTTGACTTGGCTCATTTTTTGATATCACTTCTTTTCAGTGTTGAATTTTTAGATTTCTTCTATTTTTTTATAGTTGAAGAGACTTGGCGGGTATTTTTACACGGAGTGTTTTTTATGGGGATGTATATTTCCACAGCGACATTAATCACCATTTTCTTTAGAGAAAGGCTATTTAGAGGTTTAAATGTATATTTTGTCGTTTCAAAAACAATTGACAGTCATTTATTGGCAGTCTTTATTGACAGTCATTTTTGACTGAAACATAAATTAATTTGTAATCAAACAAAAAATATGTACGTATTAGCACTTTTTCTAATGATATCATTCTTATGACAGCTGGGTAGTCAGCGTGACCTTGATGAGTTTTTAATCGACTTTATCAATATCTTTCATTACTGTTAAATAAAAATAATTTCATAGTTTGGAATGCGTTATTAGTTTTATTTTTATTTTTCCCTACAGACGTATGTTTACTAATTTTCTGGCACTAAATAAATGCCTGTAGGTATAGGACAAAATAAAAGTAATAATTAATTCCAAACTATGAAATGATTTTCATTAAAACGCTCTGAAGACGTGTACGTTGGGTTGCCATACAACTCTTGCGAGTCCTAGTATCTGACCTATATCGGAACCAATTGAAACCATTATGAAACCGAAACCGGAATCGGAACTGTTATTTTATTTTTTCTAGGAACCGGAACCGAAACTGCGATATTTTTAAGAAATTCCAAAAGTGAATTTGGACCATTTCTATTGGACAATAATTTTCGTATCTTTAATATTTAGGCACATGAGTATTTTTTCACAATTATGAGAATATGTTAAAAAAATTCGTTCACTTCATATTAGGAGACAAAGGGAAAATAAGTACACACACTTACACAAAAGTATACCTTATATTTTTTCTGAGTTCTTTTTATTTTAAATGTAAATGCTATGTGTTTTTCATGTAGTATACTTTCATATACACAGATCTTCTGAATTGCCAAAAGTATGGTCAATTCGCAGTGTATTTTTAATGAATAAAAGTCTAGGTAAAATTGATAGAATACCAGTACGTATAGTACAACTCCTAGCGAAAATAACCTAGGTGGGTGAACGATATGTTCATCGTAGTAATATTTTTATTTATGTGATTTCTAATAGCAAATTTGTCGAAGACGTACTTTTGTAATAATGACGTGAAATACAGACGTATTTTCACAGCCAAGGTCGTTAAATATCCGGATTTGTATAAATATCCTACACCTGCCACCATTTGTGAAATCTACAAAAGTTTCCTTTTAGTTAGAAGTGACGTAACAAAGTGAATCACGACATCGCGTTGTGTTTCGAGCCCATTTCAATATCATTTCATTGCTTCCAGATACACTCAACAAATTATAAAACGGTATTTGAATGAAACATGTGATGTGATGTGAATGAAACATCCAATGAAGTCTATGCTAACTCGTCATCTAACTCTAGTAGGTGAGCTCTGATTTCATTGATAATAACAAGGATTCATTGTCAAGGAACCTGAACAGCAGCCAATCCGTTTCGTTCAAATACCGTTTTATGATTTGTTGGGCGTACATTTCAAATGTCGTTAAAATCTGACAAGAATGCAGAATATTCCTTGATGCTTTGTGTTACAGCCAATGATCTCACATTTCTGTACGTGTGACTTTCATTTTGAACCCTGTCTAATCATTGACATCTGCACATTTTGCATTCGTAGTTGCAATGGAATGTTATTTCATTGGATAATAAATATCTCCGATGAATTGTAGGGATTGGAATTTGCTCTTCTGGACACAGGAAATTATTATACTTCATCTGTTTTAATATAGTATTGCTGTTTTAATTGGACTACGAAATAAACAATGTTATGTAACATTAGGGGTTTTAATACAATGTTTGGTATATTTCATCGTTTGTTTATATTTTAAATTATTTTATTACAGGATGAAAAATCACGAAGGTCTACTGTGTAAGCCATTTCTGATGGAATGGAATCGGATTCTGAATATCGTCATTTGTGTTTAAGTAAGATTAACATAGGAAACAAAATTGAAACTTCCCGATTCCGTTTCATCAGAATGAAAGTTAGAGAATAGGTGTCCTTGTGAACTGATTATATTCCCGTGACGGATTTGATCCACCTCCTGTAGGCGCTGACTCGAGTGTAGACTCCTGGATGTTCCATTCCGCATCCCTCGCCATAAGACACGACCCCCAACACTTTGCCGCCAGCCACCAGAGCGCCGCCGGAATCACCCTGGAATCATCACACAGCTCACTCACTTGCCACTCTTCGGGCCACTCGTACAAAACTATGGCTAGACGGGGGTAAATAGATTCAGCTCCTGATTTGGAATTATGATTTAAAACGTTAAAATTCATTTGAATTCGAAAATTTGAATTTAACTTTGTCTAGACGGGGGTAAATAGATTTAGCTCCTGATTTGAAATTATGATTTAAAACGTTAAAATTCTTTTGAATTTAACCAGAATTTTAGTATGCCAATCTAGTTTATTATTTGTTAGGTAAAATATATTGATTTTTTTTTTAGAAAAACAGGATAAATGTTTACTACTTTTAGTACCTAGTGTCCAGTATAATTTGTAAAGATCTAGTGGAGCGGTCGCTCCACGCCAGCCAAGTCGTACGGCGCGCGCACACTATCATTTAAAAAGGCTGGAGCAACCCACTTTTACTGTAAGCATCAAAGTGGCATTTTCGGCCTACTGGATCTCAAAATTGGGAAATCTCACATTGTTGCGAAATCTCTTAATTTCGAGCTATGGCCCACCCCACCATATATACCAAATTTGGGAACAATATGATATGATGTTTGCGAGCTAGAGGGCCTTGAAAACAGTGAAATTGTACGGCTTTCTTCAGATAATGATTCAGATTCAGATTCATCTTCCAATAAATTCCGCGGTCTCCGCCACAGCCTAAACGGCTGGGTCGATTGACCCGAAATTTTCACCACATATACAGCTCTTCTGCCTGATGATACCTTGCCCTTATGAATTTTTTGTGCCGCCATTTTGAAACCGGAAGTGACGTCATATCTCAAAAACGGCTAATCCGATCGGAACGAAATTTGCGCCAATCGATTCAGACGGTCCTTTATATGAAATAACAACAGTGAAATTAAAGTTTTCTAATTACTGAAACCGGAAATGATGTCATAGTTTAGCGAAATCTGCCTAAATTCACTTCCCCTTTATATAAAAACCAACTACATATTCAGAAGGCTTATAATGAAATATTAGTATTTATATACATATTAATACAATGTGTAAGAACTTTCAGCCGCCATTTTGAAAACCGGAAGTGATGCCATATCTCGAAAACGGCTGGACCTATTGGAACGATGCTTTCGCAATTCTTCATGGCATATCACTTTAAGTTTATATTTAGCTCCAAACAAAATTTTTCTTAGTAACTAATTCGGAAATGGCGTATTTTTTTAAAGGAATTAAGGAATTACCCATTGTTGCCCCAATAAGTTTTACAAGTTGTGTAAATAAACTAAAAAAATAAGTGATATCCCCATAAAAAACACTCCGTGTAAAAATACCAGCCAAGTCTCTTCAACTAAACAAAAATTATGAAATCTAAAAATTCTGCACTGAAACGTAGTGATATCAAAAAATTAGCCAAGTCAAAACTTTATTTGAAAATTAAAAAATACTTGGCGCATCGTGTAAATAAATAGCATAGAAGTATAGGCTAGATATAAATACATATACTTATAGTATACCTACAATGCCCTAAAAAAAACGATGCGCCAAGTATTTTTTAATTTTCAAATAAAGTTTTGACTTGGCTAATTTTTTGATATCACTACGTTTCAGTGCAGAATTTTTAGATTTCATATTTTTTTTTTAGTTGAAGAGACTTGGCTGGTATTTTTACACGGAGTGTTTTTTATCATTACTATTTTAAGCAATGCAATTATATTGAATATATAATTGGTGCTTGTAGCCATATCCTTAAAATTGCCATGAGTTTCGAAGGTTTGAGTTTCAAATTTATGTTTGAGAAACCTGATTTTTAATGTAAAATCCGGTGGAGCCATAATTATTGAAAGATCTGGAATCCAAGTTAGTTAGTTAAGTCAATCTTGAGATAGCTTTAGTTTTAAATGATTCTAATGTAGCTTTAGTATTCGTTTTCTTCATGTCCAAATGTATCCAGGAACCCTGATTATCCAATATATAAAATCACAATTTAAAAACTTACACTCAAGATTAATGTTTTTTAATGAAATATTTCGTTTTTTTTTTTTACAAAAACCTTCATCAGTCATTACTTTTAAAACTAAAAACAAACAAGGATACTTGGCAAGGATACCAAGCTACTGCTTGACACTTGTTCTGCTACTGCCTAGCAACAGGTCCCTCACCTGACACGAGTCCTTGCCCTTGGAGAAGGCACACAGAGTGGTGTATGGGATCTTGTGTGTGTAGGCGGCCTGGCACTGCTTGTTGGATATCAGCTTAAGGTCCACGGCCATCACGAAGTCAGACGACACGCCGTTCTCCTGGCAACACGGCAGATGGGGTTAGTGTGACGACCTCACTGCACCGGTTATCAGGCTCTAGACAACGCGGGTTGTGGAGTGTCACACCGTCCTTCGGATGGGACGTTAAGACGGCTTGGTAGTGAGTTTGACCTTGAAGAGTTTTTTAATCGATTTTTATCAATATCTTTTTCCAGTGTAATTGTTAACAAAATAGGGCTATGGACGTGAATTCAGAACAGTTCAATGAAAATAATTCCATAGCTTGTAATAGTTTATTTGATTTACTTTGTCCTACAGGTGTTTAGAACCCGAAAATTTAGTAATTTTTGGGTTCTAAACACCTGTTGGACACAATAAAACTAATAGCTTATTTCAAACTATGAAATTATTTTCATTGAACTGTTCTGAATTCACGTCCATAGCCCTATTTTGTTAACAATTACACTGGAAAAAGATATTGATAAAAATAGATTAAAAAACTCGTCAAGGCCACGCTCACTACCAAGCCCTCTTAAGCCGTTGGCCCCTTGGATGCCGGTACCGGGTTTCCTCTCTTCCCTTCTCTCTACTATCCACACCAGAGGAATTTCATTCCGCAATGTGAGGAGGTTAGTTGAATAGAAACAAAAATGGCGTCAGACGTCCTTCAGCCAGATTCTGATCTCTTGATGCCAGATGACGTGGGGCTTAACGTCGCACTGTTCTGCAGCGAGGATAATGGCGACGGATGAATGATTATGAGGATGATTGGGAGATGATGGTGAAGAGTAGGTAAGGATGATAGGTGGGAAGAAGGCGGTCGTGGCCTATTAGTAGGGTACCTTCCCAGCATTTGCCTGTCGACTGAGGAAATACCACGAAAAAACCCCAGTCAGGAAGAACGGCCGCGGGAATCGAACCCGGGCCTCCGGAATACAAGGTCAGAGTGTTACCACTATGCGTTACCTGTTCCGTACGTCAGATGAAGCTACCCTATTAAAATGGAGGCTGATATATGTTTGACTCACCATGGTATGACCCCAGCCACTGACGTACACTCTGCTGCCTGCGCGATACATCTTCCTCTCTTTAGCAGAGGGAAGGCCGATTGCTTTCGTCCGATTGTTGTAATTAAACCGATTGGCGACCTGCAATAGAAGCACCATTCAGACTGAACGCTGGAACGCTGAAATTATCACTTTTGGGGTAAATGGTGTTTTAAATAACATATAAAATAGTAACTTAATAATAAGACAAACAGTATTGAAAGTTACTAAATACGGATTTGATCTGTAATACAACATTTAAGGGAATGCGGTGTAATATTTTAAGAGTTATATAGAAAATTATTCGATCGGTGTTATTGGATTATTTCAATGTATCTTCGATTATTTTTTGGGGCGAAGAGGGTGGATAGGAGGTAATTTAGTGTGGTCGCGAGCCCATCCGCCCCCACCCCTAGCTCCGTCCCTGCATGGAAAGGGGGAAGGATCTGCTCTAGAGTGTCGACGTACCTGCAGCAGACAGATGTCGTGGTCGTATTCATTGGAGTCGTACTTCTTGTGTTTGACGACGCGCCGGACTCTGTGAACTTCCCCGCCGGAGTGTCTGTGCGCAGAGCCGGAGCGCAGCGTGATGGCCTGCGCATCGAGCAGGATGTTGTTCTCCACGCAGCAGTGCGCAGCCGTCAGCGCCCAGGTCGAGCCGATGATGGCCGCCCCGC
Organism: Leuctra nigra; assembly: GCA_934045905.1. Taxonomy (NCBI): domain Eukaryota; kingdom Metazoa; phylum Arthropoda; class Insecta; order Plecoptera; family Leuctridae; genus Leuctra; species Leuctra nigra. The sequence goes on along the minus strand of OW203768.1, from coordinate 1,145,060 downwards.
AGCTGCTCGCCCTGCCCCCGCCCTCGTCCACCGACATGTACAACTGAAACATGCGTCACGACACTCACTGGAAACTCTCAGCAACAACACGCTGTTGCTCTGCACGCAGCAGTGCGCAGCCGTCAGCGCCCAGGTCGCGCCGATGATGGCCGCCCCGCAGCTGCTCGCCCTGCCCCCGCCCTCGTCCACCGACATGTACAACTGAAACATGCGTCACGACACTCACTGGAAACTCTCAGCAACAACACGCTGTTGCTCTGCACGCAGCAGTGCGCAGCCGTCAGCGCCCAGGTCGAGCCGATGATGGCCGCCCCGCAGCTGCTCGCCCTGCCCCCGCCCACGTCCACCGACATGTACAACTGAAACATGCGTCACGACACTCACTGGAAACTCTCAGCAACAACACGCTGTTGCTCTGCACGCAGCAGTGCGCAGCCGTCAGCGCCCAGGTCGAGCCGATGATGGCCGCCCCGCAGCTGCTCGCCCTGCCCCCGCCCACGTCCACCGACATGTACAACTGAAACATGCGTCGCATCGCTTACTGGAAACACCCTGCAGTTGTTCAAGAAAGGGAATAGAACATCCTTAAAATTACAAAATCCATCCCCATTCTATACCGGCCTTATCAGTAAACAATTGAGATGATATTTCCTAAATAGCACTTTAACTTTTGAACCAATCAAGTTATGAAATAAGTGAAAAAATATAATAAAGCTAATTTTAGTCGATCTAAGCAATATAATATTTGTGCCCAAACTCTTGGAAAATCTGAAAAAGAGAACATTTGACATTTTCCTCTTGAACTCACTTGGTGTGGATATTTCTCGATGTCCACGTGACGACCTCCGACAATCCGATGTTTCAGCTCGTAGGCTGTGACGTCATCGTGGGCTGTGACGTCATCTGCAGCAAGCAGCGCAGCCGCCAAGCTCTCAGATGAACCGAAAGCTGAGAGGGAAGATTACATTCTTATATGATATGTTAAGAATCCTAGGGAACGCTGTAGAAACTGACGGCTGCGACAAAGTTACGCAAAATGTAGACATATATCCAGGTCTCATTTACTTTACTGTTATTCAACTTTGGGAGGTAGTTTTGATACATATTTTCTGGAAATGGTATTGAGAAAATTTAAGAAATATTTAAAGGAAGAAAAAGTTTATTTCAAGTATTTCTTAAATATTTCTTAAGTATCTCTTACGGCACTGTTTTTTTATGCAATGCCCAGGTCAAACTGTTCAAGCAAACGCTTATCAACGCGTTACACAGAGCGTTTTCCAATATACCAATTTAAGAATTATCTTGGTGGCTATGTTTCCTAATAAATTATCGTATGCAGTTTGATATTTAGGTACCCAAGTCCCTGTTTCAACAATAAATAGGACAGGGACTTGGGTACCTAAATATCAAATAGACCGATTTAAAAATTATCTAGGTGGCTCTGCTTTTCAAAAAATTTCACATGCAGTTTGGTTTTCCATATATCTATTGGTGTTTTACAACAATGGATAAAAACACCAACAGATATATATGGAAAACCAAACTGCATGTGAAATTTTTTGAAAAGCAGAGCTACCTCGATAATTTTTAAATCGGTCTATTGCATATGATTTTTCTTTAGAAAGCAGAGCCACCAAGATAATTTTAATGAATGTGATTCTGCTTGCCACGACCTGTGCGCGTAGAACTGTGCACTGCGGCTGCGCAGTACAGCCAGAACACTGCTTGAATCCTCCCCATGACTGGTCTCTTCTGATCCTTGAACTGCACATGCGGGGTTTTATACCTCCACATCGCGCTAATAGACATTGCCTTGTATGGCGATGTCGAACAGAATGCATTTCCATCTCAGGTGTGTCTGCTAATAATAGTTTCTACCTAGAGGATTGTCCACCGCATTGACAAGCCTGTCGGAGGAAACCGCACGGTTGCCCGGGACAATAACACTTCGCTGTTGCAACGCGTTGATAAGCCAGCCTAAGTGATATTGCAATTTAAGAAAGTGCAAACGCGAGCGACTTTACCGCTTGTTGCAGTCACAATGTTGTTGCCGCCTCCGAAAAGTTTTGTCTCTTCTGTTGACAATAAACTATACAGAACGAAACGGCCTAAATAACTAATCAGATGATTTTACCAGCTTGAGATTAAATATTATTTCAAATCAAGACGTAAAGTTGAAGGAAATTCCAGTGAGCAGTCAAGAGCAGCAAACTTTACTCTAATAGAAAGGCAAATGCATCATGCAAACCTGACACGATGATCTAACCAAAACATGCGCTCTTTCTTCATCGCTCCAATAAAACTTTGAGACGTTATGGATGTCCAGTTATATGAACGCAATCTTTATTGTAACAGCACTGCTTTCGGCTACTATCAGAAATTTATTTTGCCGTGCAGGATAACACTTGCCGTCTTTTGACTTAAAACCAAGAGAAGCTTTGCATCTGGATTCCATGTGGCGTTGAATGAAATAGTCACAATTTGGCAACAAGGCAAAAGCAATCTTAAGATTAATAGTTTTATATTTTGATGTTGTAGTTACTATTGGCTAATTATTACTAATAATAATTGAACTAATACTAATTGTTACTAATAATAATAATTAGTAATTGTTACTAATTATTGGCTTTTAATGATATTTTCGATAGACATAATTTCGGTTCGAGGTGTTGCGCGTGTCCGTGCTCGCTCATCAACGCGTTACACAGAGCGTTTTCCTAGTATATAAATCGTGATTTCCGTTTTATTTCATTTGATTTGATTCATTTCATTTGATTTTATTTCAGTTGAGAGAACCGGGTTCGAATCCATTCTCGGTCCTTATCTATGATCGTATGTTATCCTAAAGACCGTGAAATGATTTCGTTTTGGGTGAACCGGGCTTCTCAACCTCCGCCTCAGTTCAAATATGAAATGAAATGATGAGTGACATTTGGGGCCTTATTCTTTTACTTTATAATTCCCTATTCTGGGAATCTGATTCGGTGAAATGTTAATCCATATTGCTGTGAAGCAGATTCCAGCGGAAACGGGGATTTTAGAAGTTACATAATAGGGTACATCTACGATACAATCCAATGGAACCTCGTACCATATTATTATTATCATTTTCTATATTCTCAACTGAGCCAGGCTCCACTAGTGACAATGTAATAGAGAAGGGAGGAGAGGAAACCCGGTACCGGCATGTAGCCTACTCCTGACGAAAGATACCAAGGGGGCCAACGTCTTAACGTCCCATACGAAGGACGGTGTAACATTCACAGCAAGGGCCTCCACAACCCGTTACTGTCAAAGAGTAAACAATTCCACATTTTCCCTCTCTACTTGTTTATGACTGTGCAGGATTTGCAACGATACATGACTACCTCAGACATACATGACAATCAGACTGATAATGTGAACATCCTGTCAAGTTACACTCACTTGAGAAACATTTTATTTCTTTTAATTTGCTCCGACCGAACGCTTGCAGCACCAGTCAGATTTAAAATGTTAAAAGATAACTAAGCGCCTAATAGTCCAGTCAAATCAAGCTTAAAAATTTCCAAACCCAAAACAAATTGCAACATTTGGTTTTTTGGATTCATTCTCTTCAGAAAAATGCCCTATACAACATATTCAAAATCCGACAAAATCCGCGGACCGGAAGTACTTCTTAATCACTGTTTAATTTAATTTCTCATGTTAATTTCATCTGTCAAAAAAACATTTTTTTATATAACTCCGATTTTGACGAAACTTGGCAGAATTGTTCACCATCCTAAATGAAACAAATAGTTCTCTTAGCGTTTTCCTCTAAATCTTATCGTTTGGGAAATACGAACCTCGCAAAACGTCAAATTACACTCCCTAGTGACCGAAATCGTCGAAAACTTACTTAAATATGACTTTTCGATGGTCCATATTTTCCAAACGATAAGATTTAGAGAAAAACGCTCAGATAACTTTTTGTGTTCTTTTACGATGGTGAACAATTCTGCCAAATTTCGTCAAAATCGGAGTTACATGAAAAAATGTATTTTTTGCAAGATAAAATTAACAAGAGAAATTAAATTAAACAGTGATTAAGAAGTACTTCCGGTGCGCGGATTTTGGCAGATTTCGGATATGTTGTAGAGAGCATTTTTCTGAAGAGAATGACACCAAAAAACCAAATGTTGCAATTTGTTTTGGGTTAATCTCTCATTTGCCTGGACTATAAGACTGTAACCCGTGTGCCTACTGTGCCTACAACCCGCGTCGTCTAATCGTCAATGACAGCTTTGCTCTTACCTCACATTCAAGTCAAGTTGTTTGCTAAGTCAATTATAAAACTCGTATTCAAATGAGAGTGATTAGAATGGGATATCTGGATACAGGTAATAAACAGTATTGCATTTTATTTCATTTTATTTCAGTCGCATCTTGCAAATGGCTTCAATATAATATTATATTTTATTGGACTACGAAGTTTTAAATCAAGCAACTCTGATGAAATGGAGTAATATATTCTTGTGTTTTCTATATTCCCGTGACGGATTTGATCCAGCGTCTGTATGCGCTGACGCGAGTGTAGACGGATGGCGTTTGCGCGCACACTGGTCCACCATAAGACACGACCCCCAACACTTTGCCGCCAGCCACCAGAGCGCCGCCGGAATCACCCTGGAATCACCATCATGTATGCTTCACTCTCACTGATCTCTACACTTCGCGCTGTCAACTCTTCAGCTGTCCATTCATGTTGACTTTGCAGACCAGAAGGACGAAGACACGAGTCACGACATCTGCCCAAGACAAATGCTGAAGAGCTTTTCTATTCATAGCTTGCACAACTTCTTTTGTTTTATATCAGCAATGCAACATTATTAAATGTTCCACCTGAGAACGGACATTTTGTTGGCACGTTGACGGGTCAGATTTATAACTTTATTGAGGTAAATCGATGTATTTTTGTAATGTGAGTGATTCCTCTTCGTACTAAAGATATCTCCGGAGCCTAGACAATTTCCCTGGTATACTTATTAGCTAAAAAAAAAAAAAATCGTGAAAAAAGCAGAGAATCACAGCTTTTCTGCGTGCCATCAAGATGGTGGAAGGCAACAATGAGATGACATCACGTGCAAACCATGAATTCAAAGTTTTCCGTCAATACTCAGTGGGAGAAAGATTGGAAGAGGACTGCTTGTATTGTGGCAATGTGGCAATGTTTTGATGTTTCTTCCAAACCTCCTGATTTCGACGTACCAAGAAGATTCAAATCTGTAGATGTGAATTGCCAAACTTGAATTGCATAGTGTGGTGTACTTGACTAACCTGGCAAGAGCTTTCTCCTTGTTTGTGAGCACATATCTGCGTGTTTGGAATCCTCTTCCCGTAATATCGCCCGCATTGCTGGTTGGAGTAGAGAGATACCTCAACAGCCTTCAGGTAGTTCGAAGACTGGCCTCCAGGCTGCAAGCAACAACATCTCTAGTTGTAGAATGCATTAGAAACGTGAAATAGGATGGATTTCTAGGATGTAGACAAACAAAAATCTTGAACCAACATAACAAAAGCAACAAGAGCGTGTACTTTAATGTCACCAGTTATTAATGTTATATTGTGAGTTTGTGCCGTAGTTACTTTTTGGTATTCTCATTACAATATTGTTGAAATATCATAGGTACATTTGTCGATCCAATATGTTTATTCATATGTTTAACTGATTAGTTTCATCTATTATGAGTACTCATAGTGGCATTGTTTATTGATCATATTTAGATTTACATTTAAACATTGCGATGGAAGAGAGAAGTCGCCGTTTTAATAAATCCATTTTTCTTTATATTTGTATATCAATAAAATCGTGTCCTATCTTGTACGTTGCTTACACAGAGTGTGACAGTATTGCTATGTGTTCAGCCTGTAACAAACTGTATTGTGTTTGGTCACTCACCCTGGTCAGTCCCCAGCCACTGACGATCACCTTCCTGCCCGGGCTGTACAATCTGTTTGACTGAGGGGATGGAAGACCGATGGCTTTCGTTCTTGAGTTGTATCTGAAAGGTCGGGTGGCCTGGAATCAGAAGAAGCAGTCATAGGAGTTCGCTGGAGAAATAATTAGGGGGGGGGGGGGGGCAACATGGGCACCGGCAGGATTAATGCCAGGAGGGGAGTCCAGTGGAAAAGGGGTGTAGAGGGCGCGGCCCCCACCTTGCCCCGCATTTTTTTTTTTGGCACTTCAAATTCAAAATAAATTTTGAAACGTTTTGAGGTGCATTTTGTTCACATAATGCAACTGTACGTTAAAGTTAAACACCGCAAAACTATATTTTTCATGACATCCTGGAGGATGAGGGGGCACATCTCCCCCCTCCCTCCGGGCGCCAATGGGGTCCAAATCTCGTACTGATGACAAAGGGTAGCTGGTGTCGAGCATTCAGAAGACGCTGGTCCGGGGCACGTAGCCCCGGAGATATATTGTGGCCCTCATGTGGATTTGTATAAGTTTTGAACATAGCATGGCCCTTTGAATGTTCAAATAATATTTTGCAAAACCACACTTGTTTTGTTGTCTTGAAAAACAACAGGAGTGCTTTTGTTTACGAACTGAAAATGACACAAATGTCCGACCTTAAGAAGACAGATGTCGTTGGTAAAAGATCTCGGGTCATACTGCCGATGGTAAACCACTTGTTGGACTCCGTGGATAACGCCTCTGCGTCGGTCGCTGCTACCGGAGCGCAGGGTGATGCTACCTCCCAGTGTTTCTGTCCCCGTTCCCGCAGCAATGCGCGGCCGTCAGCGCCCAGAACTGACCGATGATGGCCGCCCCGCACGTGGAAGCCCGTCCGCCGCCGACGTAGGAAGACATGAACAGCTGCATTCAGTTTCAAAATCAAACACACTCATCTAGTTCATTTTTAGCATCAGTTTCATTTTAGCTATACTCTTTGGTACTGCCCTAACAACACTTCAAAAAATAAAATACTTCCAATGTCTAGTTTTCGAGAAAGGCGAGAATAAGAAATATGTATTTTCCCAAAGTTATGTTATGAAAGACTTCAGACATTTGCTACCATTGAAGATTTTATTTCATTGTGTAGTTAGATTTTTAGAAAACGTATACAATTCATTTTCATAAAAAAATATAAATCAGTATTATCGTGTGACAAATAAAAAGTTATTATGCGATTCTTTCAACAATTACAAAACAAGTCAAATTTCCAAAGTACAATGTTGCCATATTGTACCATATTTTTTGGAGTATAGGACACATCTTCCATAGTCAATTCCAATAGGGAAGTCGCGTGAAGATTAGAATTCAGAATAATATTTATTTTATGAAAGTTGAGATGTTGCTGAACACAGATGTGGTATTATTTTTGTTGTTGGACGAATAGTTCTCATGTAATTAATTTACAAAGTTTGATAGATCTCCTCTCATTTAAAAACAGGAAAATTGGCAATGACATCCCAGTTTGCTATATTGCCATGGCAACAAGGGAATACCCATGTCAACACAATGTTAATGACTTGGAAATGACATCACAGTTCTGATTCTTGTTAAAGGCCGTTTTTCCCGCCAAAAATCATATGATATTTGAACTCGATTTTTATGAATGAAAATTTAAGATTTCACAGGTAATAAGTGTATTTGTCATTATTATTTGTGTTTATTTATAGAAATTTACTAGAATAAAATTTCATGAGACTTCCCTAAGTATTATTTACAAATTGAATGTGAATTAAAGGTGTTAGTTGAAATTTGACGCGCTGCAGTAGCAATTACGTCATGTTGGGAACTCACTTGGTGTGGATATTTCTCTATGGACACGTGACGACCTCCGACGATCCGATGTTTCACCTCGTAGGCTGTGACGTCATCGGCAGCAAGCAGCGCAGCCGCCAAGCTCTCAGATGATCCGATAGCTGAGAGGGAAGATACATTCATATAGCCCTGATTGTCGCCTAGCAATTTCAATGTTAATCTTATGGAAGAAATTGCTAGCGGTCCAGCAATGCAGTTTTAGAAACAGGGCCCGGGCAGTAACTCTATAACTTGATTAATCCGGATTCGGCCCGAATTTGATTTACGGCCATATGGATTAACATTGCACCGAATCAGATTTGGACTTAATCTGGATTTTTAAAGTTACAGATTAGCTACAAACCGCTCTAGAGCTGACGGCTACGTCAAATTTTCGCGAAATATAGACATATATCCAAGGCTCATTTACTTCACTGTTATGCAGCTTTGGGAGGTAGTTGGGATACACATTTTTTGGAATACTATTGATACATCTTATGACATTTTAAAGGAAAATGTTGTATTATTCATGTATTATTTCACGTGGCATATTCATGTGTATTTATTCAATAATACAACATTTTTCCTTTAGATATTTCATAAAATTTCTCAACAGCATTCCAAAAAATGTGTATCAAATTTCATGAAAAATATGAAAAATAACACTTTTTTATTCAGGTATTTTTTACATTTTTTCAATAGTATTTCCAGTAAATTGGTATCAAAACTACCTCACAAAGTTGCATAACAGTGGAGTAAATAATGAGCCTAGGTAATGTGTCCGCACTTTGTGAACATTTGACGCAGCCGTCAGTTTCTACAGCGGTCCCCAGAAACCGCTGTAAATCTTAGCGGAAATCTAACTGCACTTTCTCTGCTTGGTTTCTAGGCTTTGTAGGCAATGCCCAGGACAAAATGTTCAACATTCGATCTGAAATTTTGCACGCACACTAATGTCATTAGAGCGGTTCCAGGTACATATTGTTTTTGACGAGATCCTGTGATTAGGTGAAAATGAAAATTGGATCCGTTTACCGATCAACTTAAGGTAAATTTGTCATGGTCATTGGAGACCTACATTTAAGGAATTTTTAATCATTTTCAGACAAACTAGTCTAAAGCTTTCAGAGGAATTGACATTTTATGAACATTTATGCGTGTTTTGAATTTTTTACATATTAATTATTGAAAGTTTTTTGTACTGTTACTACTCCTTTAACGCATTTTGTTAGATTATCTTCAAAAGAGTTTCAAAGGTTTTCATCCTTAGGGTTCAAAAAAGCAACTTTCACACATACACTTTCATTCACATGCAATACGAAGACTCGCTCATCAACGCGTTACACAGAGCCTATTGAATGTGATTCTGCTTGCCACGACCTGGAAGCGTTGAACTGTGCACTGCGGCTGCGCAGTACAGCCAGAACACTGCTTGAATCCTCCCCATGACTGGTCTCTTCTGACCCTTGAACTGCACATGCGGGGTTTTATACCTCCACATCGCGCTAATAGACATTGCCTTGTATGGCGATGTCGAACAGAATGCATTTCCATCTCAGGTGTGTCTGCTAATAATAGTTTCTACCTAGAGGATTGTCCACCGCATTGACAAGCCTGTCGGAGGAAACCGCACGGTTGCCCGGGACAATAACACTTCGCTGTTGCAACGCGTTGATAAGCCAGCCTTAGTGATAGCCATCTGTCATTTGCTGCTCTGCGATTATAGAATGAAAAAATGCAATATTATTTTTCTTCATATTTCGTAAGAGGGAGCTGGTAGCATTATGATATCAAGTGGCATTAGTCGTTTTTGGGCACCACGAAAAAATCCGGGACGTTTTTAAATGTGTTAAATGTATCTACGTTACTTTTGACAGAGAAAAGGCAGAACCGTTTATCTGATTGTCAAGAAACTTAAGAGGCAAACGGAAGCGAGCGGAAATCACACGGTTCGTCAAAGCGTTTTTTTGAAATGTTGTCTTCCCACTAAATAATTTCAAAAAATCAGATAGTAACGACCCATAACAGCCTAAAAGACTAAATAATGCCGCACACTGGAGTACTTTATGACCTCTAGTGCGACCTCAAAGTGTTAAATACGATTATTTTTTTATTATTTTACTAAAAATATCGTATTTAACACTTTGAGGTCGCACTAGAGGTCATAATGAACTCCGGTTTGCGGCATTAGTCTATTAGGCTGTTATGGGTCGTTACTATCTGATTTTTTGAAATTATTTAGTGGGTAGACAAATTTTCAAAAACTCGCTTGGACGAACCGTGCGATTCCCGTTCGCTTCCGTTTGCCTCTTAAAGAGAATATTCGTTAGATATCTAATTTTGAGCTGACGTGGCCCTTTTTATAATTTTTAATTTTTACAAAAAATATGTAGTACCGGATTTTACAGTCAAATATCACTGATTTGGGAGTAGAGAAGTTAAGTTTGAAGATAGGTCGAGAGAGGTTTAGATGGTTCGGGCACATGAAAAGAATGGGAGAGGAGAGAATTCCTAGAAGAGAGTTTGAGAAGGGAAGACAAGTGAAGAAAAGGAAGGCTGGGCGTCCGAGGACGAAGTGGATGGACGGCATTGAAGAGGATTTGGCGGAGAGAGGCGAAGATTGGAGGAGAGTGGAAGGAGAGAAGTGGTGGGAAGATGTAGAAAGATGGAATGAGTTGGTGGAGCGGCAGGTGGAGGATTCGGAGGATGGTGAAGACGATGAGGAGGAGGACAACGGGGAAGAAGTCGGAATGGCCAGCCGGCTGCGGCATCCCAGGAGGCCCTAGAGGACGGTGGAGCTACCTCCACCCCCCCAACCCGACATTAGTTGGATGGGGAAAAAAGATACAATAAAAAAATTACTGATATAGTAGAAGCTACAGCCAAAGTAGGAATGAAGTTATCGAAATTTAGGCTTCTTCATCACATCCGCCTATTATTTATGAACAAAATGAGCCCTCGTGGAAGTCTTTAGTGTGAAAGATGGGGCTTAAATCGTTGCAAAAATAAATATATTTATTTTCAAAAATAAAAAAATTAAAAATTAAAAGGTACACAATAATTTGTTCAAAAAGATACAGTTCAAAATGGTCACGTGTGGTTGAATCACCTTAAACATTTAATAGAAACAATTTGTAAAACAATCCTGCACCTGCCACCATTTGTGAAAAAAATATTTTCCTACAAATGGTTTCCTACATCTGCAATTGAAAGAATTAACTTTAGTTGGGGATTCCTGGGTTCGATTCCTGACTTGCTCGATCTTCCATTCAAGATGTATCCTTGGACATTGTCATCTCGTTACAGTCAAATATACTAAAATAACAAATAATACTACTTGAGCTAAATTAGTTCAAAATACTGTAAAATTTTGACAAATTAAGGAATTCAAAGGATGGGAATGTTAGTAGGATTTAGCAATAAATAAACAGTAGGCTCATCAATATTCATTAATAAATCGCTATTTATTTTTGCATATACCTAGTAATATTTTGTAATTAGGTACATATAAAATTTCATAAATATTTTATAAATAATTCAATAGACCAATTCAGAAATTATCTGGATGGCTCTGGATTCTAATGAATTTCACATGCAGTATGATTTTCCAAGTGTGTATTCATATTGTAACCCATTGTTGTAAAACACCAATAGATATATGGAAAACCAAACTGCATGTGAATCTATCTAGAAACCAGAGCCACCTAGATATTTTCTGAATTGGTCTATTTATTTCAAAAACTTTTAAAACAACAGTTAAAGGAATTTACTTTCTCTCTTTTTCTCGAACTGATACTGTAAAAATCCCTCGGAATGGATGATCAGTGAAATAGCAAGTAGGTATACGGGATGCATTGGCTAGTGGAAGGTAGAGTGTATCTGAATGTTGTGTGAGAGATCAGAGAGGCAGATCCGTGATGGTTCGGATCCAGCGTCTGTAGGCCGTGATCTTCGTGAACACGCTCGGATATTCCGCGCAGCCGACGCTCCAAGACACGACGCCCAGCAGCGTCTTCTTGCCGTCGGCGTCGGACACCAGGGCGCCGCCAGAGTCCCCCTGGAACACAAGGAAGTGACATTAGTCCAGAGTATCGCTTCAGAACAACAACATTCACAACTTGGCGCTCGAATATCTGTAGTTGATCGCGCAGCGCAGGAGTCGGCAACCTGCGGATCCTTAGTGGTTCTTTATAATTTAAATTGGAATCGAAAAAATTGATAATTCTAAAAAAAAATCCCTGCGGGGCAACAATTGGAAGGTTATTTGATTCAGTTTGTTCATTTAAGAGTCCCAGAATCACTTTTTAAATTGTTGAAACATAAAAAAACACCCTGCGGGGCAACAACGGGTTACTTCGTCAAAATATCTAAATAAACTAGTAATTCAATTTATTATTTTCGGTGTATTATATTTGATTGCCTCTACTGCAGCTCTCATTATTATCTAATTTATAAATTTTTGGGAAATTCACTCCTTCACCAAAAAAGGTTGCCGACCCCTGGCGTTGTAAGTCCATGATGCATGCACAAATCCATGCGATTTGATATTCGATTGCAAGTTTCTGCTCTACATACCTTGGAACTGAAGCGTCAAGAGAGAAGTAAATAACCGGAATGCTTGGCATAAATTTGCAAATATTTCAAGATTATAGCATAAAATGCATCTTTAAAATGACAATAACTTTTGAAGATAACGACAAAGTAGTCTTAAAATTAATAAATATACATAAAATTTTAGTCCCGATGGCGATCCAAAGTTTTAAGCTGATCGGTCAAACGGTTCCAGTTCAAATTTTAAAAAATTACATGATCCCGGAGACCGCTAGATTATATTAGTATGTGTGCAAAATGTCAGTGCGATTGGTTAGGCGGTTTGACCTGGGCGGTGCAGGCAAAAACACAAATAGAAAGTGCCATACAACGTGACACTCTCCCCTCCCCCCCCCCCCCCCCCCCCACACACAGAGCTGTGTACTCACGTTGCACGTGTTCTGGCCCTTCATGTACGTGCAGACGACTCTGTTGGTGATGCGCTTGGCCATGGCCTCGGTGATGTGCCGGAAGTGCTTCTGACACTCCGTCCTGGAGATCACTGGAGTCTCCACGGCCTGGAGGATCTCAGAGTCCTCGCCTTTGTGCTGGAACACATGCGAAGTGCTGGAGAAACAACATGGATGCCTCGGAAGTGCTTCTGACACTCGGTCCTGGAGATCACTGGAGTCTCCACGGCCTGGAGGATCTCAGAGTCCTAGCCTTTGTGCTGGAACACATGCGAAGTGCTGGAGAAACAACATGGATGCCTCGGAAGTGCTTCTGACACTCGGTCCTGGAGATCACTGGAGTCTCCACGGCCTGGAGGATCTCAGAGTCCTCGCCTTTGTGCTGGAACACATGCGAAGTGCTGGAGAAACAACATGGATGCCTCGGAAGTGCTTCTGACACTCGGTCCTGGAGATCACTGGAGTCTCCACGGCCTGCAGGATCTCAGAGTCCTCGCCTTTGTGCTGGAACACATGCGAAGTGCTGGAGAAACAACATGGATGCCTCGGAAGTGCTTCTGACACTCGGTCCTGGAGATCACTGGAGTCTCCACGGCCTGGAGGTTCTCAGAGTCCTCGCCTTTGTGCTGGAACACATGCGAAGTGCTGGAGAAACAACATGGATGCCTCGGAAGTGCTTCTGACACTCGGTCCTGGAGATCACTGGAGTCTCCACGGCCTGCAGGATCTCAGAGTCCTCGCCTTTGTGCTGGAACACATGCGAAGTGCTGGAGAAACAACATGGATGCCTCGGAAGTGCTTCTGACACTCGGTCCTGGAGATCACTGGAGTCTCCACGGCCTGCAGGATCTCAGAGTCCTCGCCTTTGTGCTGGAACACATGCGAAGTGCTGGAGAAACAACATGGATGCCTCGGAAGTGCTTCTGACACTCGGTCCTGGAGATCACTGGAGTCTCCACGGCCTGCAGGATCTCAGAGTCCTCGCCTTTGTGCTGGAACACATGCGAAGTGCTGGAGAAACAACATGGATGCCTCGGAAGTGCTTCTGACACTCGGTCCTGGAGATCACTGGAGTCTCCACGGCCTGGAGGATCTCAGAGTCCTCGCCTTTGTGCTGGAACACATGCGAAGTGCTGGAGAAACAACATGGATGCCTCGGAAGTGCTTCTGACACTCCGTCCTGGAGATCACTGGAGTCTCCACGGCCTGCAGGATCTCAGACTCCTCGCCTTTGTGCTGGAACACATGCGAAGTGCTGGAGAAACAACATGGATGCCTCGGAAGTGCTTCTGACACTCGGTCCTGGAGATCACTGGAGTCTCCACGGCCTGCAGGATCTCAGAGTCCTCGCCTTTGTGCTGGAACACATGCGAAGTGCTGGAGAAACAACATGGATGCCTCGGAAGTGTTTCTGACACTCCGTCCTTGAGATCACTGGAGTCTCCACGGCCTGCAGGATCTCAGAGTCCTCGCCTTTGTGCTGGAACACATGCGAAGTGCTGGAGAAACAACATGGATGCCTCGGAAGTGTTTCTGACACTCCGTCCTGGAGATCACTGGAGTCTCCACGGCCTGCAGGATCTCAGAGTCCTCGCCTTTGTGCTGGAACACATGCGAAGTGCTGGAGAAACAACATGGATGCCTCGGAAGTGCTTCTGACACTCGGTCCTGGAGATCACTGGAGTCTCCACGGCCTGCAGGATCTCAGAGTCCTCGCCTTTGTGCTGGAACACATGCGAAGTGCTGGAGAAACAACATGGATGCCTCGGAAGTGCTTCTGACACTCGGTCCTGGAGATCACTGGAGTCTCCACGGCCTGCAGGATCTCAGAGTCCTCGCCTTTGTGCTGGAACACATGCGAAGTGCTGGAGAAACAACATGGATGCCTCGGAAGTGCTTCTGACACTCGGTCCTGGAGATCACTGGAGTCTCCACGGCCTGCAGGATCTCAGAGTCCTCGCCTTTGTGCTGGAACACATGCGAAGTGCTGGAGAAACAACATGGATGCCTCGGAAGTGCTTCTGACACTCGGTCCTGGAGATCACTGGAGTCTCCACGGCCTGCAGGATCTCAGAGTCCTCGCCTTTGTGCTGGAACACATGCGAAGTGCTGGAGAAACAACATGGATGCCTCGGAAGTGCTTCTGACACTCGGTCCTGGAGATCACTGGAGTCTCCACGGCCTGCAGGATCTCAGAGTCCTCGCCTTTGTGCTGGAACACATGCGAAGTGCTGGAGAAACAACATGGATGCCTCGGAAGTGCTTCTGACACTCGGTCCTGGAGATCACTGGAGTCTCCACGGCCTGCAGGATCTCAGAGTCCTCGCCTTTGTGCTGGAACACATGCGAAGTGCTGGAGAAACAACATGGATGCCTCGGAAGTGCTTCTGACACTCGGTCCTGGAGATCACTGGAGTCTCCACGGCCTGCAGGATCTCAGAGTCCTCGCCTTTGTGCTGGAACACATGCGAAGTGCTGGAGAAACAACATGGATGCCTCGGAAGTGTTTCTGACACTCCGTCCTGGAGATCACTGGAGTCTCCACGGCCTGGAGGATCTCAGAGTCCTCGCCTTTGTGCTGGAACACATGCGAAGTGCTGGAGAAACAACATGGATGCCTCGGAAGTGCTTCTGACACTCGGTCCTGGAGATCACTGGAGTCTCCACGGCCTGCAGGATCTCAGAGTCCTCGCCTTTGTGCTGGAACACATGCGAAGTGCTGGAGAAACAACATGGATGCCTCGGAAGTGCTTCTGACAATCGGTCCTGGAGATCACTGGAGTCTCCACGGCCTGCAGGATCTCAGAGTCCTCGCCTTTGTGCTGGAACACATGCGAAGTGCTGGAGAAACAACATGGATGCCTCGGAAGTGCTTCTGACACTCGGTCCTGGAGATCACTGGAGTCTCCACGGCCTGGAGGATCTCAGAGTCCTCGCCTTTGTGCTGGAACACATGCGAAGTGCTGGAGAAACAACATGGATGCCTCGGAAGTGCTTCTGACACTCGGTCCTGGAGATCACTGGAGTCTCCACGGCCTGGAGGATCTCAGAGTCCTCGCCTTTGTGCTGGAACACATGCGAAGTGCTGGAGAAACAACATGGATGCCTCGGAAGTGCTTCTGACACTCGGTCCTGGAGATCACTGGAGTCTCCACGGCCTGCAGGATCTCAGAGTCCTCGCCTTTGTGCTGGAACACATGCGAAGTGCTGGAGAAACAACATGGATGCCTCGGAAGTGCTTCTGACACTCGGTCCTGGAGATCACTGGAGTCTCCACGGCCTGGAGGTTCTCAGAGTCCTCGCCTTTGTGCTGGAACACATGCGAAGTGCTGGAGAAACAACATGGATGCCTCGGAAGTGCTTCTGACACTCGGTCCTGGAGATCACTGGAGTCTCCACGGCCTGCAGGATCTCAGAGTCCTCGCCTTTGTGCTGGAACACATGCGAAGTGCTGGAGAAACAACATGGATGCCTCGGAAGTGCTTCTGACACTCGGTCCTGGAGATCACTGGAGTCTCCACGGCCTGCAGGATCTCAGAGTCCTCGCCTTTGTGCTGGAACACATGCGAAGTGCTGGAGAAACAACATGGATGCCTCGGAAGTGCTTCTGACACTCGGTCCTGGAGATCACTGGAGTCTCCACGGCCTGGAGGATCTCAGAGTCCTCGCCTTTGTGCTGGAACACATGCGAAGTGCTGGAGAAACAACATGGATGCCTCGGAAGTGCTTCTGACACTCCGTCCTGGAGATCACTGGAGTCTCCACGGCCTGCAGGATCTCAGAGTCCTCGCCTTTGTGCTGGAACACATGCGAAGTGCTGGAGAAACAACATGGATGCCTCGGAAGTGCTTCTGACACTCGGTCCTGGAGATCACTGGAGTCTCCACGGCCTGCAGGATCTCAGAGTCCTCGCCTTTGTGCTGGAACACATGCGAAGTGCTGGAGAAACAACATGGATGCCTCGGAAGTGTTTCTGACACTCCGTCCTTGAGATCACTGGAGTCTCCACGGCCTGCAGGATCTCAGAGTCCTCGCCTTTGTGCTGGAACACATGCGAAGTGCTGGAGAAACAACATGGATGCCTCGGAAGTGCTTCTGACACTCGGTCCTGGAGATCACTGGAGTCTCCACGGCCTGCAGGATCTCAGAGTCCTCGCCTTTGTGCTGGAACACATGCGAAGTGCTGGAGAAACAACATGGATGCCTCGGAAGTGCTTCTGACACTCCGTCCTGGAGATCACTAGAGTCTCCACGGCCTGCAGGATCTCAGAGTCCTCGCCTTTGTGCTGGAACACATGCGAAGTGCTGGAGAAACAACATGGATGCCTCGGAAGTGCTTCTGACACTCGGTCCTGGAGATCACTGGAGTCTCCACGGCCTGCAGGATCTCAGAGTCCTCGCCTTTGTGCTGGAACACATGCGAAGTGCTGGAGAAACAACATGGATGCCGTTCAATACACCTTGTCGCCATAGCAACCCGTTCAAATGACAACACATCTGACGGAAACACCAATGTCACTTGTCGATCGATTCATAGTTCAAGAACGATATTTACATATGTTCGAGATGATAGGAATAAGCACTATTAATCTATATTAATTACCCAGTTAAATAATTATCGATTCTGACGAGAACGATTTATCGGCTCAAAAAAATATATGTTTCTCAAATTTCCATAGAGTTATAACTCAAAGTAATTTCAGATTTTTAAAATTTTACCTAATAAAACAAGTGTTGTTACAAGTCTAGAAATATCATCACCATTGTTGGTGCCTCGGTGTGTCCCCAGACACGGTGTGCCCCCAGACAACCTACCTCGCTGTGTCCCCAGACAACATCGGTGTGCCCCCAGACAACCTACCTCGCTGTGCCCCCAGACATCCTGGTCGTGTCCCCAGACACGGTGTGCCCCCAGACAACCTGGGTGTGTCCCCAGACACGGTGTGCCCCCAGACAACCTACCTCGCTGTGTCCCCAGGCAACCTGGTCGTGTCCCCAGACACGGTGTGCCCCCAGACCACCTGGTTGTGTCCCCAGACACGGTGTGCCCCCAGACAACCTACCTCGGTGTGTCCCCAGACACGGTGTGCCTCCAGACCACCTACCTCGGTGTGTCCCCAGACACGTGGTGCCCCCAGACAACCTGGTTGTGTCCCCAGACACGGTGTGCCCCCAGACCACCTACCTCGGTGTGTCCCCAGACACGGTGTGCCCCCAGACACGGTGTGCCACCAGACAACCTACCTCGCTGTGTCCCCAGACAACATCGGTGTGTCCCCAGACAACCTACCTCGCTGTGCTACAGGCAACCTGGTTGTGTCCCCAGACACGGTGTGCCCCCAGACCACCTACCTCGGTGTGTCCCCAGCCGCTGATGAGCGCCTTGGTTCCTGGCTTGTATTGCTTGTTCCTGTGCGCAAGCGTGATGGCCTTGGTCTTGGTGTTGAAGTCGAACGGATTGCCGATCTGAAAGACAAGCTGCTCGTCAAACCACGTGACATTCACTCGACAGCGTTCAGGAGGAACCAAGCTGGAGTCTGCTAGTGTTTGCAAACGGCGGACAAGTATTTGGGAAGGGCACACTCGGTACATTTTGGGTAAAAAGTGGAAATATCATCACATGTTTGAATTTCGTTAATGTTTGACGAGCTTTCAAAAGGACATGCACCTCAGGGCGTTTTTTTTTATTTCACAATAGAAAAGGGACATTGAAATGGTCAATTTGGAGTAAAAATAAGTTTGAAATATCACATGTTTGAATTTCATTAAATGTTTGATGAACATTCAGAAAATGTTCATAGCTCCTGACTTATTTTTGAGTGGTCAGACAATTTGCCCCCCACAATCGCCGTCTTTTTGTGGATCATTTCTGTCCCTAATAGAAAGGAGTGTCCTATTAGTAAGGAATCTTCCCATCTTTCTTGCCGCTGGAATCGAACTCTGGACCACCTGAGTGTACGTCCAGAGCGTAAGGAAATGTGCAACAGGTGTGCATCGACTGACCTTGAGCAGACAGACGTCGTTGGCGTGCGTCGCCTGCGAGTACTTGGGATGCACGATGACCTGCACCACGTGATGGTCGGCGCCGTCGTAGTGCTTGTTCTCTGCGCCGGTGGTGACCATGATGTGCGCGGGGTCGGTGACCTTCAGCTTGCCGTCCGCCTCCTGCTGGTGGCAGCAGTGCGCGGCAGTCAGCGCCCACGTGGAGGCGATGATGGAGGCGCCGCACTCGGACACGAAGCCGACGCGCTTCGTGTCCAGGATCCACTTCACGTGCAGCTGAAACATTAGCCTAGTTGCAGAACAGTGCGACGTTAAGGGGATTCCAGGGGGGGGGGGGATGACTTTTTTAAATTCAGGGCAGATATTGTAAGTAGATGTCAGCTGAGACCGATATTTAGCGAAATCAACCCATTTTGGAAAGTCAAAAAAATATCCGTGACCATCCAAACTGTTCAAGACGATTCACAAAAAAGATCGAAACTGAATAACCGTTCGACATAGCAATTGCTGAAACTTGGCATGAATAATCATAACGCATATACCTAGGGAGTACTAAGTTCTTTTTCGGTATTTTTACTGCAATTTTTCTAAAATAAAGTCGGTAGGTACCGGATTTTTCGTCGAGAAAACCGACATGTATTGGTGCCTTTGGCCAGGTTAGATATCAAGTTATTGACAAAAAGAAAATTAGTGTTCTCTTCGCTTATTCATAACGAAGACAACGAGCCCCCTTGCAAGTCTGTAGAGTGAAAATTGCGGCCTCTACAATTTTGTAATGCAACAGCAATATTTCGTAAAAAAAATCTGGATCAAAATATTGGAGGCGAAACATGACGTGTATCGTGGATTGTAGAATCACTTATAGAATGAGTACAATATCTTCCTCTTATGTGCAATAGGTTGGCCATTTTCGTGTTTTATATGGTGGCTATCGCCACTTACTTGGTGCGGATAGTCCTCTATGGACACTTACTTGGTGCGGATAGTCCTCTATGGACACTTACTTGGTGCGGATAGTCCTCTATGGACACTTACTTGGTGCGGATAGTCCTCTATGGACACATACTTGGTGCGGATAGTCCTCTATGGACACTTACTTGGTGCGGATAGTCCTCTATGGACACTTACTTGGTGCGGATAGTCCTCTATGGACACGGCGTCGCCTCCGACGACTGCTAGCGGCACTTCTTCACCCCTCATCCTGGCATCAGCTGAAGACATAGAATGAGTTGAGTTTACTTCGCGGATTCTCACTTAGCAATGCAGAACTTTCACCCTCACAGATATGTGGGCTTATTATTCCGGTCTTGTTTTGTAAGCTCTTTCTCTAAACAAATGTTGTGGGTCATACGATAGTGAATTGTCACAGCTTCTGTTTGTGAAACATGACGTTATGTTGCAAAATAGACACAGTTTAAAATCAAACATATTGATATTATAGTATCAAATAAAAGCACTTTATTTTAGAATTTTTAAAAATTTTCAAGGTTTTTATGATCTAATATGTAATTTGTTAACATCACCACATTCTCAAAACTGATCACAACTTTTCAGTGAATGCTATTCTAATTGCTTATAATTGATAATTGACAATTTTGCTGTCGAAAAACAAACTTATGTAAAACAAACCATTGACCCTTCTACTTTATTTCAATTGTTGATAATAATTTTGGCTTTGATTTCTATTATCATGTTCTCTGCATGGCACTATTATAAGATCTCTGTTAATTACTAAACCTAATCCATATGTGAGCTGAAGTGGACTTCAATGGCTCAGACCTTTGAAACATTTTACATGTTTACCGAGCCTTTTAAAAAAAACATTGTACTATAGCTCAAGCCGCTTTTTATACACTTTTAATAAATATAAAATATTTATCAGGAAATACAAAATTGCCAAAAACTCAAAACACATAGATTGTGCTCTATATTCACGTCATAAATGTTACATTTTCCCGGAACAACTTCTCAACTTCTTGCAAATTAGCAGCTCACCCCTGACCTATTCCATTCCCCAGTTTTAGTGAATTTTATGTACAAGATATTGATAATTTGACGCAACTTTCATTTTAAAGTTTCCGGATTGGTATCAGTCAACTATAGCCCTGGATATCTGAGTCTAAGAATACACTCGGCATTGTGCAGGACAGCGCTTGTGTTGTCAACATACCGACACTGAACACCGCAAGACACAAGAGCCAGACCTCCATGACGGCGACCACAACACGTCCAGCCGACTCCACGCGCGATTGACACTGACCTGGAGGCGATGCTTGGCGCTGGCGAGGACTGCAGGATGTCGACGGGAGGGTGCGACCTGGCAGGACAAGGTGTGTAGAGACCGCGACTTCCAGGGGGCTGTGGTGGGAGGACAGGCGTCCGGTTGCACCTCACTGAGCCAAGGTCATTGATAGCAAGCACAGACATTTATATTGATTTCATATCTTAATATACTAACTATAGATGTTGAAAGAAGCCAACTTACGCAATCAAGAACTTTAGCGGTTAAACAGAAGAGAACTTTGGCTAGAGCTACAAAGACCAAGACAACGATTCTTGTCTATTATGAATCTTAACACGTGCAATTTGACTGATTGTTTTAAATACAAGACCCTATTTACTTTCTATCAGCGATGAGAAAAGGTCTTCGTCGATTTCACAATCGCATTTCTCGCTAAAACTCGGATTCGCTCTTTTTGTCTTGGGAATCAACACAAACAGCGTAGTATTTATTTTGTATTCATTTATTTTAGTCATGTATAACAGTATAACGTCGCACTGTTCTACAACGACGTGAATTGGATCAAATGAGTGATGATGATGATTGGGAGATGATGATGATGATGAAGAATAGGTAAGGATGGACGTTGGGAAGGAGGCCGTCGTGGACTATTAGTCGAGAACCTTCCCAGCATTTTCATCTCGACTGAGGGAAGCCACGTAAAATCTGTCATTAGGAACGGCCGTGGGAATCGAACCCGGGACCGCCGGTGTACAAGTCTATAGAGTGACTCGCCTCAGCCCACGTATAGAATGTCTTGCACTTGTTGAATGTCGCATGCTCAGTTATGCATCCAACAAGTATTTTATCCACTTTTGATCATTTAATTAACGTATTTTGTAATTCCCTTTGAGAAATAGCCTGTTTCTAACATTCAGGTTAGCGATCCCGTTTATGCCACCATTTGTAATATTGCACTTCATTTACATTGTAAATGCGCGCCCACCTGGCCATATCAGGTAGCCCAATGTGCTACCTGAAGCATTAATTTAATGCAAACAGAGAACATTATTACGTGTCCAAGTTGCATGGTGGAGTTTCCACCATCTGAAAACATCAAATTCTTAGATCATTTTGAACATTGTTCCAATGTAAATAGCATCACTAATAATTCTCCTGATGACGATCAATCAACCACAATCACTTCATCAAAGAATGACACGAAAGTTCAATGTGAATTGTGTAGAAAGTTGTACAAAACAACTCATGGACTGCAGACTCATGTTAAGCGAATGCATCAATCCGATAAATTAACGCCTGTTGAAGCTGAGAACTCAGTAGATCAAACTCAAGCTGCTACTACATGTAAGTCAAACCATTCAGACAATGTGACACAGCCACATTGCTCATCATCAGAAGAGTCACGTGATGAGCTAGCTGCAACAGCTGAAGAGAGTGTTCCTCCCGATACGAGAATCCCGTGCCCTTTCTGCAAGAAATTGTATAAAGGTCTTTCTGCACACATTACAAGGGCGCATCCTCATCAACATAGAGAGAAGATAGCAGCGCGCTACCAAAAACCACCAACCATCACTGAAGAGAGAGAAGAGGTATCTCCTACTTCAACATCAGATTCAATATCTGAAGATACAAAACAATTGCATGCTGATCTTGATTCGTGGATTAAAACATTCCAAGAACCGTGTAATTCTGAGGAGCAGCTCAGCAAGAGAGTTCAAGAGTTTTCCGATTATCTTTCACAAGCAATGCATCTTCTACCCGGACCAAAGAACCCAGCGACACGTTATTATAACGCACGGAAAAAAGGAACTTTCAAGTGTAATGATAGGCGTTACAAAGAAACAACAAACCCGGAAAGAAAATCTAAGCGCGAAAGAATTAAACGAAGAGAGGCCTATCTTTACCAAAAGACTCAGTATTTGTTTTATAATCAGCGCAGGAAGGCCTTGCAGATGATAGTGGACAACAAGAAGCCGAAGTGTCGAATCAATAGTTCAGAACTTGCAACTGAATTTCAAGCAAGGTATTCATTACCTAATGACCACATGCGAGAAGAATATCCACCATCGGTCTCTGACTCTGACATGCTTGAAATTAACCGAACATTCAATCCAACAATACCTATTGAACTTCTTACATCCTCTGTTAGATCAATTCGTGCCGACACAGCACCTGGGCCCGATCATGTACTGATGCGCATTGTCAAATCTGATCGGGTGATACAAATACTGGCTTTGATTGGCAATATAATGCTTACCTCAGGATGGGTTCCTACCTGCTTTAAAGTGGCTAGAACAATATTAATACATAAATCGGGAGACCCAGAGAAACCCGCAAACTGGCGTCCAATATCGATTTGCTCTGTATTACGTCGATCCATTGAAAGGGCTTTGGACAAATTATTGCGTCGTTATATATCATTTAATGAAAATCAGAGGGGCTTTACATCATCTCCAGGGACATACATCAACGTATCCATTGTTAGTGCGATTCTAGAACGCGCAAAGGCTAAAAAAGAAGACGTAACATTGACTTTCCTTGACATCACAAAAGCATTTGATAATATAGGCCATAATCATTTGATCTCAACTATTCGTGCGTCATCCCTTCCTACGAAATTACAAGATTTAATAATCAATCTTCAAACAGATAATGTGACAAGAGTAGAGGCTAATAATCAAAAGACCAAACCTATCACACTCACTCGTGGAGTTATGCAAGGAGCTCCGTTGTCTCCGACTCTCTACAATTTAGCAACAGACCACATTCTAGATGAATTATCTGAACCTGATGTTGCAAATGAATACGGGTTCAATTTAGTTGATGGACTTAACCCGATTTCTGTAATCGGGTTTGCAGATGACTTAGTGGTTGTAACCAAGAATGAAGAATCGGCTGCAACACTCACAAACATGGTTCGGCAACGATTGTCACAGCTAGGACTCGAACTTAACAACTCCAAGTCTTTTGTCATTAATGTGAAAGGAGGGATTCTTCAAAATCAGAATATTTACCTTGATGAGGAAACTAAACT
This sequence comes from Leuctra nigra, assembly GCA_934045905.1. Lineage (NCBI taxonomy): Eukaryota > Metazoa > Arthropoda > Insecta > Plecoptera > Leuctridae > Leuctra > Leuctra nigra. Next base: position 1,121,007 of record OW203768.1, on the reverse strand, counting down.
AAAAGCAATAGGACAAGATGAAACAATTCGATACCTGGGCATAAACTTCTGTCAGACAGTGGTGTTCAATAGTTCAAAACTGATAACTGAACTAAAATCGACTCTTCAAGATTTAGTAGCATCTCCACTACTAAAGCCACATCAGAAATTAAACATGCTGACTCAATATATATTTCCGACATTAGTGTATCCTCTACAGAATGCCCCTGTATCTAAACTACCCATGTACTATTTAGAAGATCTTGATAAAATCATCAGAAGTACAATCAAGGAAATTATTGCCCTACCCTTCGATACCCCTGACTCCATGTTGTACTCATCTTATAAGTACAAAGGCCTGAATGTCTTCAGAGCTAAGTGGGAAGCGTTCATTCAAAAGATAAACATTTGCAATGTTCTGGAAAAAAACAACAACCCGTATGTGTTAGCAACAAGAAATCTGACCGAAGAGAAACTTAATTGCTTTGATAAGCTGGGTATGCCAAGATCATTTACTAATGACAACAACAACAAGATTCATCCAACAGCGATTCGAGATCATCTGCGCTCAATTGAATACGACAAATGGTGTGAGCTTCCACAAAAGGGTCGTGGAGCGATTCTTAATAAGGAATATACACCAGCAAACACATGGATCTCCAAGATGAACGGCCTGTCGAGCTCTGAATGGCGAGATGCCATAAAGATGACTGCCAATGTTGCTCCGGTGCGAGTTCTCCATGGAAGAAGCCAGAACGGAATCCGATGTCGCCGTTGCGGCATCGAGATCGAAACCCTCCCTCACGTTCTTGGCTTCTGCAAACATGGAGAACTCCTTCGGAACACACGCCACCACTCCATCCGATCGGCTATCGCCGGCGAGCTAAAGAAGAAAGGATGGGAAGTCGCCGAAGAGGTGCATGGTGTAGCTGTCGACGAGAGCAATCGGCGCATCGACATCATTGCCATTGATCCAGTCTCTCGTCGCGGCTACATCATGGATCCGACCATCCGCTTCGAGACGCACGCCGGCCAGAGCGAAGACGTAGACACAGAGAAGAAAGACATCTACAATCCCACCATCCCGTACTTCCTGGAAAAGTACGGAGCCACGTCGTTAGAGGTGATTGGACTGCTCATCGGAGCAAGAGGAACCATCACCAGTTTTTTTAAGGAGTTTTGCAAGGCATTTAAATTTAGTAAATCATTTATATCACACATTAGCATTTTATCATTGAAGGGCTCCATTTCCATTTTACGTAATCATCTTTATAATCAATATAAGTTATAATATTAGCCATTAGTCATCTATTATTCTCAATTTCAATTTATTATTTTACTATACTGTGTCCTAGTGGCAGTCATGTCTGATGACAGTGTTTTGTTTATTAAATAAAAGTTTTCTCTATTATTATTACCTCAGGGTGTCACTTAGGCAGCCTAGCATAGTATACTCCTAAGCTAGCTAGCCAGGCTTAGCTCTTCCTCTTCTTTCTTCTCCTATTCCTCATAAGTTCTTCTCATACTTCTCACATTCTCAAATCTCTGCTTCCAAGTCTCTCCAATTATTTTCTACAGGAGTCCCTAATTTCTTCTATATTTTACTTATTTGACTGGAAATTGATATTTTGTAGGTTGAATTATTAATTATTAAGACACAGTTCAATATAAAATTATTTTATTAGACAATTGCTTTTCATACATGTAATATATTCTCATACATATTCTGTTCTACTCTACTCTACAATGTTAATAGGAACTATTCAGTCTTGGCTCAGTATTAGAGTGCCACATCGCGCTATATGCCCGTGACGTCACGGATCCAGGTCCTGTAGGCGCTGACTCGCGTGTAGACGCCGGGATGCTTGCCGCAGTCGACGCCCCAAGACACGACGCCCAGCAGCTTGCCGTCGGCCACGAGAGCGCTATATGCCCGTGACGTCACGGATCCAGGTCCTGTAGGCGCTGACTCGCGTGTAGACGCCGGGATGCTTGCCGCAGTCGACGCCCCAAGACACGACGCCCAGCAGCTTGCCGTCGGCCACGAGAGCGCCGCCAGAGTCGCCCTGAGACACAGGAACTTTCATCGTCATCGCCAGCACTTTGCCTACTCAATGAGTCAAGCAACTCGAGAATCAAGGGTTTTTAATAGATTTAAGAAGAGAACTTCCTGGATTTATCTTTGCTGTTTATTTTCTTTATGTGTCATTGATGCAAATTTAAAAGAAACATCCAGAAGTTAACTATCTCAAATCTATTCAATCAATTGCTTATTGGCTTCTGTGCGGTCTAGAAGTAACTAGTTTTAGTAAGTGATTGAATGTGTAGCAAAGATAATGTGTTATAAAATAAGGTATTGTTTTTCTTATAAATCTCATTTATAGCGCGTAACAAAATTTGCTACATTTTTTTTTAAATAAATGCAGTACAGAATATAATTAAGAGTATGAAATGTGAATTCAGCGAAAATATGAATTTGTAATTTGCTAATAACTTTAAGGGATGATATTTTTCATAAACACCCTGATTGAATTTCAAATAAGAATTCATGTAATTCAACGTCATCGCTTCAAATAAAATAATCCATCTGCAACAGGACGGCCACAATCCAAAACAAACGGTTTAACTAAACCTTGACCGCCAACACAATGACATCTCACCTGACAAGCGTCGTGTCCCGATGAGAATGCACAGAACTGTCTGTCAGTGACCAGCTGAGTCGCGTATGTCTCGTGGCACTTGGCGTGGGTGATGAGAGACAGCTGCACGGCCATCAGGTAGTCGCTCACGGCCCCGTGGTACTGCAAGCACAAGATACAGGACACCTTCACATCATTTGCCTCTCCATCACGCTGAGACTGTCAGTGACCAGCTGAGTCGCGTATGTCTCGTGACACTTGGCGTGGGTGATGAGAGACAGCTGCACGGCCATCAGGTAGTCGCTCACGGCCCCGTGGTACTGCAAGCACAAGATACAGGACACCTTCACATCATTTGCCTCTCCATCACGCTGAGACTGTCAGTGACCAGCTGAGTCGCGTATGTCTCGTGACACTTGGCGTGGGTGATGAGAGACAGCTGCACGGCCATCAGGTAGTCGCTCACGGCCCCGTGGTACTGCAAGCACAAGATACAGGACACCTTCACATCATTTGCCTCTCCATCACGCTGAGACTGTCAGTGACCAGCTGAGTCGCGTATGTCTCGTGACACTTGGCGTGGGTGATGAGAGACAGCTGCACGGCCATCAGGTAGTCGCTCACGGCCCCGTGGTACTGCAAGCACAGGACACCTTCACATCATTTGCCTCTCCATCACGCTGAGACTGTCAGTGACCAGCTGAGTCGCGTATGTCTCGTGGCACTTGGCGTGGGTGATGAGAGACAGCTGCACGGCCATCAGGTAGTCGCTCACGGCCCCGTGGTACTGCAAGCACAAGATACAGGACACCTTCACATCATTTGCCTCTCCATCACGCTGAGACTGTCAGTGACCAGCTGAGTCGCGTATGTCTCGTGGCACTTGGCGTGGGTGATGAGAGACAGCTGCACGGCCATCAGGTAGTCGCTCACGGCCCCGTGGTACTGCAAGCACAAGATACAGGACACCTTCACATCATTTGCCTCTCCATCACGCTGAGACTATCAGTGACCAGCTGAGTCGCGTATGTCTCGTGACACTTGGCGTGGGTGATGAGAGACAGCTGCACGGCCATCAGGTAGTCGCTCACGGCCCCGTGGTACTGCAAGCACAAGATACGGGACACCTTCACATCATTTGCCTCTCCATCACGCTGAGACTGTCAGTGACCAGCTGAGTCGCGTATGTCTCGTGACACTTGGCGTGGGTGATGAGAGACAGCTGCACGGCCATCAGGTAGTCGCTCACGGCCCCGTGGTACTGCAAGCACAGGACACCTTCACATCATTTGCCTCTCCATCACGCTGAGACTGTCAGTGACCAGCTGAGTCGCGTATGTCTCGTGACACTTGCCGTGGGTGATGAGAGACAGCTGCACGGCCATCAGGTAGTCGCTCACGGCCCCGTGGTACTGCAAGCACAAGATACAGGACACCTTCACATCATTTGCCTCTCCATCACGCTGAGACTGTCAGTGACCAGCTGAGTCGCGTATGTCTCGTGACACTTGGCGTGGGTGATGAGAGACAGCTGCACGGCCATCAGGTAGTCGCTCACGGCCCCGTGGTACTGCAAGCACAGGACACCTTCACATCATTTGCCTCTCCATCACGCTGAGACTGTCAGTGACCAGCTGAGTCGCGTATGTCTCGTGGCACTTGCCGTGGGTGATGAGAGACAGCTGCACGGCCATCAGGTAGTCGCTCACGGCCCCGTGGTACTGCAAGCACAAGATACAGGACACCTTCACATCATTTGCCTCTCCATCACGCTGAGACTGTCAGTGACCAGCTGAGTCGCGTATGTCTCGTGACACTTGGCGTGGGTGATGAGAGACAGCTGCACGGCCATCAGGTAGTCGCTCACGGCCCCGTGGTACTGCAAGCACAGGACACCTTCACATCATTTGCCTCTCCATCACGCTGAGACTGTCAGTGACCAGCTGAGTCGCGTATGTCTCGTGGCACTTGGCGTGGGTGATGAGAGACAGCTGCACGGCCATCAGGTAGTCGCTCACGGCCCCGTGGTACTGCAAGCACAAGATACAGGACACCTTCACATCATTTGCCTCTCCATCACGCTGAGACTGTCAGTGACCAGCTGAGTCGCGTATGTCTCGTGGCACTTGGCGTGGGTGATGAGAGACAGCTGCACGGCCATCAGGTAGTCGCTCACGGCCCCGTGGTACTGCAAGCACAAGATACAGGACACCTTCACATCATTTGCCTCTCCATCACGCTGAGACTGTCAGTGACCAGCTGAGTCGCGTATGTCTCGTGACACTTGGCGTGGGTGATGAGAGACAGCTGCACGGCCATCAGGTAGTCGCTCACGGCCCCGTGGTACTGCAAGCACAAGATACAGGACACCTTCACATCATTTGCCTCTCCATCACGCTGAGACTGTCAGTGACCAGCTGAGTCGCGTATGTCTCGTGGCACTTGGCGTGGGTGATGAGAGACAGCTGCACGGCCATCAGGTAGTCGCTCACGGCCCCGTGGTACTGCAAGCACAAGATACGGGACACCTTCACATCATTTGCCTCTCCATCACGCTGAGACTGTCAGTGACCAGCTGAGTCGCGTATGTCTCGTGGCACTTGGCGTGGGTGATGAGAGACAGCTGCACGGCCATCAGGTAGTCGCTCACGGCCCCGTGGTACTGCAAGCAACATCATGACGATGAGGTGCAAGCTCTCGGCCGTTTTAGCACATTGTTTCATAAGTGGGTGTAACTTTGAGAGGATGTTCACATGATCAGTCTGATTGTATATTAGTAGCATTTCTTTCATTTTTGCTTCGTCTTGTTAATTAGACGCCGGTTATTCAACAAAACCGCGCAAAATGAAATTTTACGATTACGATACGATTGGAGACCAAACCCGTTAACCAATTGATCTCAAATTATAATCATGATTAGATAAGAGACAAACTTAGGGTTATCACTTGGCACATGTTAAAAATTAAATTTCATACGGCACCCAGAAAGGGAAGAAGAATTTTTTTTTTTTTTTTTACCAAAAATCAATTAATTATTACTAATTAGTAATTAACAAAGCAAAATTTTTAAATTGTATCTAGTGACAACCCTAAGTTTGTCTTTTATCTAATCATGATTTAAATTTCAAATCATTTCGTCAGCCCATTTTGTCTCCAATCGTATCCAAAAACGTGTCTACAACAAGCGACAACATCCCATGTTAAACAGGACTTAGGACTGCATGGAATGAAGTTAGGGACTTACACTGGTGGTTCCCCAGCCGCTCACATACGCCTTCCTCCCCGAGGAATATTCCTGCTTGGAGGTCGCCAGTTCAATTGCATTGGTCTTGGAGCCGAAGACGAACTTCTTGCCCACCTGACAGAAGACACAAGTTGGACATTAGAACACTTATCAGCATGAAGAGGAAGGACGAGCCTCACACCGACATTGTTGACCGTCTCGGTGTAGATAAAGCGATCGAGTTGTTGCGTAACTTCTTGGAACTTAATTATGGCAATCTCATTTGACGTCACAGCTTACCAAAATTCGGGGGGCTTTCAGTAAATGAGTAATTCATAGATTGCACGAACTTCTATTTTGTTTTTATCAGAAATGCAAAATTATTGAATTTTCCACCTGAGGAAGTACATAATGTTGGCACGTTGATGGGTCAGATTATAACTTTATTGAGGTAAATCGATGTATTTTTGTAATATGAGTGATTCCTCTTTCACTAAAGATATCTCCGGAGGCTATACAATTTCCCAGATACCCATAATTAAAAAATATCGTCAAAAAAGCAGAGAATCGAACTATTCTGAGTGCCATCAAGATGGTGGCAGGCAACAATGAGATGACATCACGTGCAAACTAATTTTAGGTTTCTTCCTTGATTTAATTACAATATTTTACTTGATACCATTTCTGTCTATCTTTGTAATATATTTCTTCCACAACTGTATAGGCAGCGTGTTTAGACAACAGATGGCACTGCAAAAGTACAGACAGAGCCACCTAATCTGTGGGAAGGAAGCTTACCTTTGGCAAGGCGTCCAAGTCGCTGCAGTTATACGTTATGTTGCTGCACATATTACGCATTATCAATTCTTAAAATTTACACAAGTTTATCTAATGTTTATTCGCCTACAAAATATTAACAACAAAGTGTTCACAATTTCACTGAATCTGATCACAATATTAATTTGCGCGACTAAGTTCTGATTCCGAAATATTTTGAGTACATTTGTTGACATCTGATCGGTTGCTAGGTCACGGCCAATGAGAAATAAAACAGTTGACGATCTTCCCACAAATGTTGCTAATTTCTCTCACTCGTGGCGAACACTCGGTGCCAATTGCCTGAAAAGTTGTTCGTCCCCCAGCCAAATCAACAAGATTGCTGTCTGTTGCCTAGCAACCATGCTAGTGGTGATGCGACTCACCTGTAGGAGGCAGATGTCGTTGTCCTTGGTCACGTGACTGTACTTGTCGTGCACGAGGATCCTGACCACGTGGTGCAGACTGCCTCCTGCGCGGCGATGCGCAGACCCCGCCCTGAGCGTCGTGCGCAGCGGGAACCTGCGCTGCTTGTCGACGCAGCAGTGCGCAGCCGTCAGCGCCCAGGTGGTGGCGATGATGGTGGCGCCGCAGCCGAGCTGCTGGCCCTCGCGGTCCACGACGTCCATGTAGAGCTGCGGACAACACGCCGGTCACTTGCTGCCACTCTCTCTAGCACTCACTTGCTGCGACTCTCTCACTCACGCCCTTCGCTTGCTGCGCCTCTCTCTCTCTCTCTCTCTCTCTCTCTCTCTCTCTCTCTCACGCCCTTCACTTGCTGCCACTTTCTCTCACACGCCCGTCACTTGCTGCGACTCTCTCTCACACTCACTCTTATACCGATTCGGGTGCAGAAGTTAAAATATATTCACCGTAAGAATGAACCCCTTGGAATCTTCTGTCAAGCCATAGTCATTTAGCTCAATTTTGAATACGATTTTAATTATTGAGCGAGCGAAGCGAGCGTCTCCTTTTGGCTCTTTTGGCACGGACCTCTGTTTTTTGTTGAGCGAGCGAAGCGAGCGTCTCCTTTTGGCTCTTTTGGCACGGACCTCTGTTTTTTGTATTTTTTTTTGTTTTTTTTGTTTTTGTTTTTGTCTGCTAATAGCCGATACACAGGTTGCACCGTTTCACCGATCGATCTGAAATTTTGCACACATGTAAAACCAACCTTCTCTGTTTGCAGACCCTAATTTTTTTGAAATCCATTAATTGGTTGAAATTTAAATAAACATCTCCTGATAGGCTGAAAAATGAAAATGGACTTCGACAAAAGTGATCGACCTTATATTTTGCATGGTCATTAACATTAACATTGTCTCTTATTTTACACATTTTCAGCTTAATCCTCCCATTGGTTAAAATTTTAAAAAATATTTTATGTGCTTTTTGAAATTTAAACCAGAACCGTTTGACCGATCAACTTAAAATTTTGCATGGTCATCGGGTCCAACATTATCTGTATTTTTGACAATTTTCAGACTAAACTGTGTTTAAATTCAAAAGTTATTGACAGTTTACGGATATTTTGCGTGTTGGCTATCATACTTCTCGAATTTCATATTTCACGGCATCTTCGAATCTTCACTTCAAGGTTGTTAGAGCAGAAACTTTCAAACGTATACTATGAAACTGATATGACCGTTTAAAATTTTTTTGAACGATATCCTGTGATTTTTGGAAATTAACAAGGAATCGTTCAATCATAAAGGTTCAATCGATCAACTTAAAACTTTGCGTGGTTATTGGGACCAATATTTTAGGAATTGTTGGAGATTTTCATACAAGTCTGTGACAAAGTTCAAGAATTATTGGCTTTTAATGACATTTTCGATTAACATAATTTCGGTTCGAGGTGTTGCGCGTATCCGTGCTCGCTCATCAACGCGTTACTCAGAGCGTTTTCCTAGTGTAAAATATTCATAATGTTATTAAATTGTTTTTAATAGATTGCTGGATGGAAATCTAATAAATTACTTTATTTTATGTGTTCAAGGTTGATCATTCTTACAGTGAATGGATTCTTATCTATTTGAATTTCTGTACCTCAGAGGTAGAAGGCCGGATGTCAATTTCAATGATTCTTGAGGTGAGCTCTTATCTGTCTTCACCCAATCATATTTGTTACAGTGACATGAGTCATTGTGTAAGAGAATACTTTAATATAAACCTTTGAGGTACAGACACATTTGTCGAATTGTGAATGCTAACTTATTACATTACAAGAAAGTTGATCATCAAATCACAGCTTATGACGTAACACATTTCGAGTACGTACACTTCGCAAAATGAAAAATTATCGTCGAACAAATTTGAACATTTTTCAGTCAATCTGAGGTATTGAGCGATCACTTTTAGTTGTGTCAAGTGTACTACATACAGTACGCATGTATCAAGTGCTCGCTACGCAACGCTACTGACCTGGTGCTGGTAGAACTCCAGCGGCACGACGGAGCCACCGACAATCGTCTCGGCGGTGTCCTCCTTGTTCACTGCGCTGGCGTCTGCAGACACACAGAGTTATTGCAGGAGGCAATCAGCCGAGCTGTGTCGACCTGTCAAGTAGCAATAGCATCATTCCTAAAGAGTGGCACGCTAAATAGAGACAATTGACTTAACCTCTGAGGTGCATTTGTGTAATTGTGAATTTAAACTTGAATCACTCTATGTATCATGCATTGGAAAATAAAATAATTAAGACTAGAATCATAAAAATAATTTAAGGCCAGTTTTTCAATACTCTTGCTTCGAGCAGTAGTTAAGTTTAAACGGTCATTCAAGGAGTAGTTTCCATGGCAACCTATTCCCAATCAACTGTTTATAATTTAGCTGAGTATTGAAAACCCTTTATTACCCCGTTATAAGGTTTATTGACCCTTTATTTAATAGGTAATTATGTATGTTAGTGTAGGTATACAACAACTAAAAAAAGTTTACTCTGAAATCACGTAGAAAGCACATATAAATATTTAAATTTAAAAATATTAACAAATCGAATACAATTTAATAATAAAATCCCACGAAATAAAATCGTAAACAATATAAAATCATGTAGTGCATATAAAAAATCTTATAAGAATTAATAAAGTCCCAATAGTGTCTCAAAAACATAACTTGTATACATGTCGGTTGTTGACCCTCTTGTTGTTGTGACATAAACTACAGTTCGAAGGCCAACTGCCGCGTATGAAGCAATGCTTGTACTTCTACTTACTGACTCCGGCGATGGTGAACGCCCGACTCGAAGCAGCCAGACAAATCAGAACCACAACTCCAGAAACACAACCCATCTCGATGCAGAAGACGCGACAGTTCAAAACCCAATGAGATTCGCGTCTCCTCGGCGCTCATTTTATATTTCAACTTCAGCATCATTTGCATTTACATCTGATTCGGCGGCCTCAAACTTGATCTGAATATTGCCGAGGTTTTCCTGCGTCAAGAAGTTCCCAGTAGATGTCTTGTTGCTCGCTGAAAACCCACTCTGTTCTCTCTGTGACGTCAGACCCCGGGAGTTCCGAGAGTCAAACCGGTCGATGTCGGTTTCATTCCAATTAAAGATCAGTTTGAAAAATAAACACTCTTATTATATCATAGACGTGCGTAAGAGAAATCATGGGGGGGGGGGGGGGGGGGGGGGGCAGATGACGGATGTCCGAGCACGTAGCCCCGAAACATAGTTTGAGATGGCTGGATTTGAAGCATTTTGACTCCGATGTTTAACTTTTATCAGTCCGAAAGATACTGGGTACTTTAAAAACATGTTAACAAAGAGGTAAACTTTATGACCGAAAAAACTGATATCAATATTAGCTATTATTACCATCTTTAAACGGGATATCTTTATGAATTTAATAAATTGTACAAATCGCTATTTATAATGATAAAATAAATACTAAGTTTTTAAGTTATGAATAGCTGCCCAGGCATGTTAAAACAAGTGACATTATTTTTGATGTACAGTTCGTTTTTCCTCTGTTGGAACTCTCACCAGATGGAGCCACAGTCAGTTGTTCTGCTAGGCCGAGAAAGACGTCATTGCGCGCTCACCTTGCAATGTTGTCTTTCTCGGCCTTACAGAACAACTGACGGTGTCTCGGTCTGTAGCACGTTGGGTCTGTAGAGAGTTCATACATAGGAAAAACGAACTGTAGATAGGTGCTTAGATCCATAGCTGACTTGATCATAGTCAGTCAAAGTCGAAAACGAAATATTGTTTAACTTCTTTATTTTCAAAATACAAAATAAACATACAAATATTCCACAAGCTACAAGTACTCATCTATACAGTGAAATAAATCATGTTCACGGAGTTCAACAATATACATTAATGAAAGATGTATACAAGGATATAATGAGTAATGACACATTCTTTTTACAATCAAATTACAACTAACTTATTGTATATGTACAAATGTAACAACATAGCATGAGATGCAAATGACTAGTGTGTAATATCGACGGTGACACAACGCGTAGTGTTCATATGCCTGCTATGCGTTGTATCCAGCTCCTGTAAGCGCTGACTCATGTGTAGACGCCTGGCCTGGTCGCGCATCGAGCTCCCCACGACACGATCCCCAGCGCCTTGCCTGCTGACACCAGCGCGTAGTGTTCATATGCCTGCTATGCGTTGTATCCAGCTCCTGTAAGCGCTGACTCATGTGTAGACGCCTGGCCTGGTCGCGCATCGAGCTCCCCACGACACGATCCCCAGCGCCTTGCCTGCTGACACCAGCGCGTAGTGTTCATATGCCTGCTATGCGTTGTATCCAGCTCCTGTAAGCGCTGACTCATGTGTAGACGCCTGGCCTGGTCGCGCATCGAGCTCCCCACGACACGATCCCCAGCACCTTGCCTGCTGACACCAGCGCGTAGTGTTCATATGCCTGCTATGCGTTGTATCCAGCTCCTGTAAGCGCTGACTCGTGTGTAGACGCCTGGCCTGGTCGCGCATCGAGCTCCCCACGACACGATCCCCAGCGCCTTGCCTGCTGACACCAGCGCGTAGTGTTCATATGCCTGCTATGCGTTGTATCCAGCTCCTGTAAGCGCTGACTCGTGTGTAGACGCCTGGCCTGGTCGCGCATCGAGCTCCCCACGACACGATCCCCAGCACCTTGCCTCCTGACACCAGCGCGTAGTGTTCATATGCCTGCTATGCGTTGTATCCAGCTCCTGTAAGCGCTGACTCGTGTGTAGACGCCTGGCCTGGTCGCGCATCGAGCTCCCCACGACACGATCCCCAGCACATTGCCTGCTGACACCAGCGCGTAGTGTTCATATGCCTGCTATGCGTTGTATCCAGCTCCTGTAAGCGCTGACTCGTGTGTAGACGCCTGGCCTGGTCGCGCATCGAGCTCCCCACGACACGATCCCCAGCACCTTGCCTGCTGACACCAGCGCGTAGTGTTCATATGCCTGCTATGCGTTGTATCCAGCTCCTGTAAGCGCTGACTCGTGTGTAGACGCCTGGCCTGGTCGCGCATCGAGCTCCCCACGACACGATCCCCAGCGCCTTGCCTGCTGACACCAGCGCGTAGTGTTCATATGCCTGCTATGCGTTGTATCCAGCTCCTGTAAGCGCTGACTCGTGTGTAGACGCCTGGCCTGGTCGCGCATCGAGCTCCCCACGACACGATCCCCAGCACCTTGCCTGCTGACACCAGCGCGTAGTGTTCATATGCCTGCTATGCGTTGTATCCAGCTCCTGTAAGCGCTGACTCGTGTGTAGACGCCTGGCCTGGTCGCGCATCAAGCTCCCCACGACACGATCCCCAGCACCTTGCCTGCTGACACCAGCGCGTAGTGTTCATATGCCTGCTATGCGTTGTATCCAGCTCCTGTAAGCGCTGACTCGTGTGTAGACGCCTGGCCTGGTCGCGCATCGAGCTCCCCACGACACGATCCCCAGCGCCTTGCCTGCTGACACCAGCGCGTAGTGTTCATATGCCTGCTATGCGTTGTATCCAGCTCCTGTAAGCGCTGACTCGTGTGTAGACGCCTGGCCTGGTCGCGCATCGAGCTCCCCACGACACGATCCCCAGCACCTTGCCTGCTGACACCAGCGCGTAGTGTTCATATGCCTGCTATGCGTTGTATCCAGCTCCTGTAAGCGCTGACTCGTGTGTAGACGCCTGGCCTGGTCGCGCATCGAGCTCCCCACGACACGATCCCCAGCACCTTGCCTGCTGACACCAGCGCGTAGTGTTCATATGCCTGCTATGCGTTGTATCCAGCTCCTGTAAGCGCTGACTCATGTGTAGACGCCTGGCCTGGTCGCGCATCGAGCTCCCCACGACACGATCCCCAGCGCCTTGCCTGCTGACACCAGCGCGTAGTGTTCATATGCCTGCTATGCGTTGTATCCAGCTCCTGTAAGCGCTGACTCATGTGTAGACGCCTGGCCTGGTCGCGCATCGAGCTCCCCACGACACGATCCCCAGCACCTTGCCTGCTGACACCAGCGCGTAGTGTTCATATGCCTGCTATGCGTTGTATCCAGCTCCTGTAAGCGCTGACTCGTGTGTAGACGCCTGGCCTGGTCGCGCATCGAGCTCCCCACGACACGATCCCCAGCACCTTGCCTGCTGACACCAGCGCGTAGTGTTCATATGCCTGCTATGCGTTGTATCCAGCTCCTGTAAGCGCTGACTCATGTGTAGACGCCTGGCCTGGTCGCGCATCGAGCTCCCCACGACACGATCCCCAGCACCTTGCCCGCTGACACCAGCGCGTAGTGTTCATATGCCTGCTATGCGTTGTATCCAGCTCCTGTAAGCGCTGACTCGTGTGTAGACGCCTGGCCTGGTCGCGCATCGAGCTCCCCACGACACGATCCCCAGCACCTTGCCTGCTGACACCAGCGCGTAGTTTTCATATGCCTGCTATGCGTTGTATCCAGCTCCTGTAAGCGCTGACTCGTGTGTAGACGCCTGGCCTGGTCGCGCATCGAGCTCCCCACGACACGATCCCCAGCACCTTGCCTGCTGACACCAGCGCGTAGTTTTCATATGCCTGCTATGCGTTGTATCCAGCTCCTGTAAGCGCTGACTCGTGTGTAGACGCCTGGCCTGGTCGCGCATCGAGCTCCCCACGACACGATCCCCAGCACCTTGCCTGCTGACACCAGCGCGTAGTGTTCATATGCCTGCTATGCGTTGTATCCAGCTCCTGTAAGCGCTGACTCATGTGTAGACGCCTGGCCTGGTCGCGCATCGAGCGCCCCACGACACGATCCCCAGCGCCTTGCCTGCTGACACCAGCGCGTAGTGTTCATATGCCTGCTATGCGTTGTATCCAGCTCCTGTAAGCGCTGACTCGTGTGTAGACGCCTGGCCTGGTCGCGTATCGAGCTCCCCACGACACGATCCCCAGCACCTTGCCTGCTGACACCAGCGCGTAGTGTTCATATGCCTGCTATGCGTTGTATCCAGCTCCTGTAAGCGCTGACTCGTGTGTAGACGCCTGGCCTGGTCGCGCATCGAGCTCCCCACGACACGATCCCCAGCACCTTGCCTGCTGACACCAGCGCGTAGTGTTCATATGCCTGCTATGCGTTGTATCCAGCTCCTGTAAGCGCTGACTCGTGTGTAGACGCCTGGCCTGGTCGCGCATCGAGCTCCCCACGACACGATCCCCAGCACCTTGCCTGCTGACACCAGCGCGTACTGTTCATATGCCTGCAATGCGTTGTATCCAGCTCCTGTAAGCGCTGACTCGTGTGTAGACGCCTGGCCTGGTCGCGCATCGAGCTCCCCACGACACGATCCCCAGCACCTTGCCTGCTGACACCAGCGCGTAGTGTTCATATGCCTGCTATGCGTTGTATCCAGCTCCTGTAAGCGCTGACTCGTGTGTAGACGCCTGGCCTGGTCGCGCATCGAGCTCCCTACGACACGATCCCCAGCACCTTGCCTCCTGACACCAGCGCGTAGTGTTCATATGCCTGCTATGCGTTGTATCCAGCTCCTGTAAGCGCTGACTCGTGTGTAGACGCCTGGCCTGGTCGCGCATCGAGCTCCCCACGACACGATCCCCAGCACCTTGCCTCCTGACACCAGCGCGTAGTGTTCATATGCCTGCTATGCGTTGTATCCAGCTCCTGTAAGCGCTGACTCGTGTGTAGACGCCTGGCCTGGTCGCGCATCGAGCTCCCCACGACACGATCCCCAGCACCTTGCCTGCTGACACCAGCGCGTAGTGTTCATATGCCTGCTATGCGTTGTATCCAGCTCCTGTAAGCGCTGACTCGTGTGTAGACGCCTGGCCTGGTCGCGCATCGAGCTCCCCACGACACGATCCCCAGCGCCTTGCCTGCTGACACCAGCGCGTAGTGTTCATATGCCTGCTATGCGTTGTATCCAGCTCCTGTAAGCGCTGACTCGTGTGTAGACGCCTGGCCTGGTCGCGCATCGAGCTCCCCACGACACGATCCCCAGCACCTTGCCTGCTGACACCAGCGCGTAGTGTTCATATGCCTGCTATGCGTTGTATCCAGCTCCTGTAAGCGCTGACTCGTGTGTAGACGCCTGGCCTGGTCGCGCATCGAGCTCCCCACGACACGATCCCCAGCACCTTGCCTGCTGACACCAGCGCGTAGTGTTCATATGCCTGCTATGCGTTGTATCCAGCTCCTGTAAGCGCTGACTCGTGTGTACACGCCTGGCCTGGTCGCGCATCGAGCTCCCCACGACACGATCCCCAGCACCTTGCCTGCTGACACCAGCGCGTAGTGTTCATATGCCTGCTATGCGTTGTATCCAGCTCCTGTAAGCGCTGACTCGTGTGTAGACGCCTGGCCTGGTCGCGCATCGAGCTCCCCACGACACGATCCCCAGCACCTTGCCTGCTGACACCAGCGCGTAGTGTTCATATGCCTGCTATGCGTTGTATCCAGCTCCTGTAAGCGCTGACTCGTGTGTAGACGCCTGGCCTGGTCGCGCATCGAGCTCCCCACGACACGATCCCCAGCACCTTGCCTGCTGACACCAGCGCGTAGTGTTCATATGCCTGCTATGCGTTGTATCCAGCTCCTGTAAGCGCTGACTCGTGTGTAGACGCCTGGCCTGGTCGCGCATCGAGCTCCCCACGACACGATCCCCAGCGCCTTGCCTGCTGACACCAGCGCGTAGTGTTCATATGCCTGCTATGCGTTGTATCCAGCTCCTGTAAGCGCTGACTCGTGTGTAGACGCCTGGCCTGGTCGCGCATCGAGCTCCCCACGACACGATCCCCAGCACCTTGCCTGCTGACACCAGCGCGTAGTGTTCATATGCCTGCTATGCGTTGTATCCAGCTCCTGTAAGCGCTGACTCGTGTGTAGACGCCTGGCCTGGTCGCGCATCGAGCTCCCCACGACACGATCCCCAGCGCCTTGCCTGCTGACACCAGCGCGTAGTGTTCATATGCCTGCTATGCGTTGTATCCAGCTCCTGTAAGCGCTGACTCGTGTGTAGACGCCTGGCCTGGTCGCGCATCGAGCTCCCCACGACACGATCCCCAGCACCTTGCCTGCTGACACCAGCGCGTAGTGTTCATATGCCTGCTATGCGTTGTATCCAGCTCCTGTAAGCGCTGACTCGTGTGTAGACGCCTGGCCTGGTCGCGCATCGAGCTCCCCACGACACGATCCCCAGCGCCTTGCCTGCTGACACCAGCGCGTAGTGTTCATATGCCTGCTATGCGTTGTATCCAGCTCCTGTAAGCGCTGACTCATGTGTAGACGCCTGGCCTGGTCGCGCATCGAGCTCCCCACGACACGATCCCCAGCACCTTGCCTGCTGACACCAGCGCGTAGTGTTCATATGCCTGCTATGCGTTGTATCCAGCTCCTGTAAGCGCTGACTCATGTGTAGACGCCTGGCCTGGTCGCGCATCGAGCTCCCCACGACACGATCCCCAGCACCTTGCCTGCTGACACCAGCGCGTAGTGTTCATATGCCTGCTATGCGTTGTATCCAGCTCCTGTAAGCGCTGACTCGTGTGTAGACGCCTGGCCTGGTCGCGCATCGAGCTCCCCACGACACGATCCCCAGCACCTTGCCTGCTGACACCAGCGCGCAGTGTTCATATGCCTGCTATGCGTTGTATCCAGCTCCTGTAAGCGCTGACTCGTGTGTAGACGCCTGGCCTGGTCGCGCATCGAGCTCCCCACGACACGATCCCCAGCACCTTGCCTGCTGACACCAGCGCGTAGTGTTCATATGCCTGCTATGCGTTGTATCCAGCTCCTGTAAGCGCTGACTCGTGTGTAGACGCCTGGCCTGGTCGCGCATCGAGCTCCCCACGACACGATCCCCAGCACCTTGCCTGCTGACACCAGCGCGTAGTGTTCATATGCCTGCTATGCGTTGTATCCAGCTCCTGTAAGCGCTGACTCGTGTGTAGACGCCTGGCCTGGTCGCGCATCGAGCTCCCCACGACACGATCCCCAGCGCCTTGCCTGCTGACACCAGCGCGTAGTGTTCATATGCCTGCTATGCGTTGTATCCAGCTCCTGTAAGCGCTGACTCGTGTGTAGACGCCTGGCCTGGTCGCGCATCGAGCTCCCCACGACACGATCCCCAGCACCTTGCCTCCTGACACCAGCGCGTAGTGTTCATATGCCTGCTATGCGTTGTATCCAGCTCCTGTAAGCGCTGACTCGTGTGTAGACGCCTGGCCTGGTCGCGCATCGAGCTCCCCACGACACGATCCCCAGCACCTTGCCTGCTGACACCAGCGCGTAGTGTTCATATGCCTGCTATGCGTTGTATCCAGCTCCTGTAAGCGCTGACTCGTGTGTAGACGCCTGGCCTGGTCGCGCATCGAGCTCCCCACGACACGATCCCCAGCGCCTTGCCTGCTGACACCAGCGCGTAGTGTTCATATGCCTGCTATGCGTTGTATCCAGCTCCTGTAAGCGCTGACTCGTGTGTAGACGCCTGGCCTGGTCGCGCATCGAGCTCCCCACGACACGATCCCCAGCGCCTTGCCTGCTGACACCAGCGCGTAGTGTTCATATGCCTGCTATGCGTTGTATCCAGCTCCTGTAAGCGCTGACTCGTGTGTAGACGCCTGGCCTGGTCGCGCATCGAGCTCCCCACGACACGATCCCCAGCACCTTGCCTGCTGACACCAGCGCGTAGTGTTCATATGCCTGCTATGCGTTGTATCCAGCTCCTGTAAGCGCTGACTCGTGTGTAGACGCCTGGCCTGGTCGCGCATCGAGCTCCCCACGACACGATCCCCAGCGCCTTGCCTGCTGACACCAGCGCGTAGTGTTCATATGCCTGCTATGCGTTGTATCCAGCTCCTGTAAGCGCTGACTCGTGTGTAGACGCCTGGCCTGGTCGCGCATCGAGCTCCCCACGACACGATCCCCAGCGCCTTGCCTGCTGACACCAGCGCGTAGTGTTCATATGCCTGCTATGCGTTGTATCCAGCTCCTGTAAGCGCTGACTCGTGTGTAGACGCCTGGCCTGGTCGCGCATCGAGCTCCCCACGACACGATCCCCAGCGCCTTGCCTGCTGACACCAGCGCGTAGTGTTCATATGCCTGCTATGCGTTGTATCCAGCTCCTGTAAGCGCTGACTCGTGTGTAGACGCCTGGCCTGGTCGCGCATCGAGCTCCCCACGACACGATCCCCAGCGCCTTGCCTGCTGACACCAGCGCGTAGTGTTCATATGCCTGCTATGCGTTGTATCCAGCTCCTGTAAGCGCTGACTCGTGTGTAGACGCCTGGCCTGGTCGCGCATCGAGCTCCCCACGACACGATCCCCAGCGCCTTGCCTGCTGACACCAGCGCGTAGTGTTCATATGCCTGCTATGCGTTGTATCCAGCTCCTGTAAGCGCTGACTCGTGTGTAGACGCCTGGCCTGGTCGCGCATCGAGCTCCCCACGACACGATCCCCAGCGCCTTGCCTGCTGACACCAGCGCGTAGTGTTCATATGCCTGCTATGCGTTGTATCCAGCTCCTGTAAGCGCTGACTCGTGTGTAGACGCCTGGCCTGGTCGCGCATCGAGCTCCCCACGACACGATCCCCAGCACCTTGCCTGCTGACACCAGCGCGTAGTGTTCATATGCCTGCTATGCGTTGTATCCAGCTCCTGTAAGCGCTGACTCGTGTGTAGACGCCTGGCCTGGTCGCGCATCGAGCTCCCCACGACACGATCCCCAGCGCCTTGCCTGCTGACACCAGCGCGTAGTGTTCATATGCCTGCTATGCGTTGTATCCAGCTCCTGTAAGCGCTGACTCGTGTGTAGACGCCTGGCCTGGTCGCGCATCGAGCTCCCCACGACACGATCCCCAGCGCCTTGCCTGCTGACACCAGCGCGTAGTGTTCATATGCCTGCTATGCGTTGTATCCAGCTCCTGTAAGCGCTGACTCGTGTGTAGACGCCTGGCCTGGTCGCGCATCGAGCTCCCCACGACACGATCCCCAGCACCTTGCCTGCTGACACCAGCGCGTAGTGTTCATATGCCTGCTATGCGTTGTATCCAGCTCCTGTAAGCGCTGACTCGTGTGTAGACGCCTGGCCTGGTCGCGCATCGAGCTCCCCACGACACGATCCCCAGCACCTTGCCTGCTGACACCAGCGCGTAGTGTTCATATGCCTGCTATGCGTTGTATCCAGCTCCTGTAAGCGCTGACTCGTGTGTAGACGCCTGGCCTGGTCGCGCATCGAGCTCCCCACGACACGATCCCCAGCACCTTGCCTCCTGACACCAGCGCGTAGTGTTCATATGCCTGCTATGCGTTGTATCCAGCTCCTGTAAGCGCTGACTCGTGTGTAGACGCCTGGCCTGGTCGCGCATCGAGCTCCCCACGACACGATCCCCAGCACCTTGCCTGCTGACACCAGCGCGTAGTGTTCATATGCCTGCTATGCGTTGTATCCAGCTCCTGTAAGCGCTGACTCGTGTGTAGACGCCTGGCCTGGTCGCGCATCGAGCTCCCCACGACACGATCCCCAGCACCTTGCCTGCTGACACCAGCGCGTAGTGTTCATATGCCTGCTATGCGTTGTATCCAGCTCCTGTAAGCGCTGACTCGTGTGTAGACGCCTGGCCTGGTCGCGCATCGAGCTCCCCACGACACGATCCCCAGCACCTTGCCTGCTGACACCAGCGCGTAGTGTTCATATGCCTGCTATGCGTTGTATCCAGCTCCTGTAAGCGCTGACTCGTGTGTAGACGCCTGGCCTGGTCGCGCATCGAGCTCCCCACGACACGATCCCCAGCGCCTTGCCTTCTGACACCAGCGCGTAGTGTTCATATGCCTGCTATGCGTTGTATCCAGCTCCTGTAAGCGCTGACTCGTGTGTAGACGCCTGGCCTGGTCGCGCATCGAGCTCCCCACGACACGATCCCCAGCACCTTGCCTGCTGACACCAGCGCGTAGTGTTCGTATGCCTGCTATGCGTTGTATCCAGCTCCTGTAAGCGCTGACTCGTGTGTAGACGCCTGGCCTGGTCGCGCATCGAGCTCCCCACGACACGATCCCCAGCGCCTTGCCTGCTGACACCAGCGCGTAGTGTTCATATGCCTGCTATGCGTTGTATCCAGCTCCTGTAAGCGCTGACTCGTGTGTAGACGCCTGGCCTGGTCGCGCATCGAGCTCCCCACGACACGATCCCCAGCACCTTGCCTGCTGACACCAGCGCGTAGTGTTCATATGCCTGCTATGCGTTGTATCCAGCTCCTGTAAGCGCTGACTCGTGTGTAGACGCCTGGCCTGGTCGCGCATCGAGCTCCCCACGACACGATCCCCAGCACCTTGCCTGCTGACACCAGCGCACCCCCAGAGTCACCCTGCAGCAGGCAATTGGAACACTCAGACAAGAAGAAGCTGTCCAAATCACTTCAATAGAATCTGATAGTTTGATGTTGGTTTTCTAGATCTATTCTCTTTTACAACAATAGTTATCAATTCACATTTGCAATTATTTTAGATACTGACATTATTGTGTCTGATAATGACAGGAACACAACTGTCGAAATGTTGGTCTAAATAAATCATTTGCCACAACTAGGTATATCTGACAAGTTTTTCATAAAATTATTTATACATCAAATTGCATGTGATTTTTTTTTAGAAACCATGGGGATATTATGTAACTTTTAAATTCCTGGTTCTCCTGGAATCCGATTCACGGCCGTATGGATTAACATTACACCAAGTCGGATTCCAGCAGATCGGGATATTTAAAGTTATAGAATAGGCCCCCAGAGCCACTGAGTACTTTTTGATAGTCTAATCAACGCATAGGTACATTCTGAGAATATTTAAGAATAATCAATATTTAGGACCTGTTTTTGTACCTCTTACTAAAGTTAACATACCGGATAAAGTTCTTGATAGCGTTGGCAATTGTCTTTTAACTTCTTGATATTGTTAGCTTGATATGTAAAATTAGGTGCTTGCTAACTTTATCCGCTAAATATCATGAATCATCAAGATCAAGAACTTCAAGAACTTTAGCAAGAGGTACAAAAACCGGCCCTTAGAAAGCTAACTTGGACTGAAACTTGGCACTATATATCACTCCATACCGTAGTGGAGTTTAAAGACACGTCTGCGGATAATCTTGATCCATGATGTCTTACCTGACACGAGTGCTTGCCTTCTTCATAAGCACAGACATTGTCGTCCGAGATCTCCTCGGCGTTCTGCAGCGGCCTGTAGCGTTGCCTGCAGCTCTCGATCGAGATGAGCGGGATGTCGACCGACATCAGTGTGTCGGAGGCTTTACCTCGATACTGCAAGTCAAAGAGGATTAGATAATAACCGGGCTCTGGACACTGGCCAAGTGGTTATGATTTGTCTAGGGAAATAAATCATAATAAAAAATTGTCCGCTCAAAAATAATCTCAGATTGTTTATGAGAGCAAGTAGGCGCATCGACGACTGGATTCTATGTATTTTGTAACTAGGAATACGCTCTGTGTAACTAGTTGATAAACGGGTCTTCGTATTGTATGCTAATTAAGATCATAGTGTAAGTTGATGCTGTATATTGGAAGTCGCTTAGAAGAAAATGTACCAAATAGGTCAAATGAGCAGTGATTTCTTTGACATTGTTTGAATAAAACCTTACAAATATTTCAAATCAACATAATATTTCCGTAAATAGTCATAACTTGACCTAGATTTGTCTGAAAGTTCCACAAATTCCCCTAAAAATTAAATAAGTTTAACAGTTCCATTTTTAATTTTCAATAGATTTCGCGTACTCGTAGCAAGTCATTACCTCATATGACATTAGTGTGTGTGCCAATTTTCAGATGGATCGGCTGAACGGTGTGACCTGAACGTTAAATGTGTTGAAATGCATGTTAAGCTCACCAAGGTTTTCCCCCAGCCGCTAATGGAGGCTCGCGTGCCCGGCCGGTAGAGGGCGTTGGAGTAGTAGAAGTCAGGCAGCGCGATCTGGCGGGTGGTGGCGGAGAAACTGAACGGAGTGGCGACCTGCGAGCAAACATTTCGTTAGCCATCTATAGAATACCTCATTTAATCTTTATTGTCAACAGGGCCGAAGCCCCACAAGTGCAATATAATAAAACATGAGAACATAACATCAGACATATCACAAACAATGAAAACGAATTACAACTAAATCGGTTCTATATAAAAACATTGGACAGAACCTCGTCAACAGAGTCTTTAAAATCACTAAAAGAATCATTAAAAATATCTATATCACAGATCAAGTCACTAGAAACACTCCTCTCGTGCTCCTCTCTAAAGGCTAATCTATTAATTGGTAGAACCGATTTTAATTTGCAGCCGACCTGAATTTTCCACCTGAGGACAGACATTTTGTTGGCACGTTGACGGGTCAGATTTATAACTTTATTGATTTAAACCGATGTATTTTTGTGTTGTGAGTGATTTCTCTTCCTACTAAAGATATTTCCGGTGCCTTTACAATTTCCGTCAAAAAAGCAGATAATCACAGCTATTCTGCGTGCCATCAAGATGGTGGCAGGCAACATTAAGAAGGCATCACGTGCAAACTTTGAATGATAAAAATGTCAAAGAATAAATTGACAATACATATTGTAATTAATTCTTGTTTCTTTCCTTGCAGGTAAGCTATCTTGATGCGTTCATTGATGCATATTGAAAACAACCTGCAGTTTGGTAAGTCAATGAAGAACTAAGAATTTGTGGTAGAAAACCTCGCAATACTTTCTAAACATTATTGACAAAAGGACGAAAATACCTTAAAATATCAAGAAAAGGACTGAATTCATAAAAAGAGCCATTTTCGGGCAAAATAAAACACTTATTTTGGAAATCAGGAACACATGAAACAAACATCTTAGCCCTAGAATGGATATTACATTTGGTGTCAGAAGTGGGACTCACTCTGAGCAGACAGATGTCGTTGCGCTGCGTGCTTGCTGACGTCACACTGTACTGCTCGTGCGGGACGACCTGCGTGACTGCGTGCTGCGTGCCTCCCGCTGCGCGCTGCGCCGAGCCTGCGCGCAGCGTGATGCGCTCAGCAGCCACTGCGCGCACGCCGCCGCGCACCATGTCGGCGCAGCAGTGCGCAGCGGTCAGCGCCCACCACGGGCTGATGATGGCGGCGCCGCAGCTGCCGCGACTGCCCATGTCCATGTACAGCTGCGCAGAAGTAGTACATTTGTATTTGCTATTTGAGATGCAGACATTAGGTAAACACATATTTTACAACACAATAATTATACCGAGTGGTCCAAAGAAAAGTCCAACGGGCGAGACATCACTGTGACGAAACTACAGCACAAATCGGGCTTAAAATTATATCAATTATACAAAACATATTAAGGTATAATATGTGAAAGTTTTAACACCATAACTATTATAGGAAAAAAGTTACAGCTGTTCGAATTTCGTTGTCGAAAAATCGATTATACGGAGCTCAAAAATCACACGTCCAGAAAATGTCCAATGGTCGGGACATTGTTTACTCAAACTGCTAACGATATCAAGCTGAAAATATCATATGTTATTCAAAATATATTACTATAGATTATGTAAAAATTTCATTTCATTTGAATCAATGTAACGAAAGTTATGTTATCTAGAACTTGCGCTTAAAGTAGTACCCTCATTAGTCGGTGTTAAATAAAAATGCTTCAAACTGTCATCAAATATTCCTCAAGCAATACCATTTGCAAATACGAAAAGAAAAACATGTGTCACGGGATTAATTTAAGAGATATCTTAAAAGGAAATCTTGAAATTTCCCATAAGATAACATGGTGTAGCTTCAAAATTACACTTATATCTTCTGTAGAAATCGTAATATAAACTACAAAGTAAAAATATTGATTTCATTTTAAAGGCCGATTTTTTTTCAATATTTTAGCCGCTTAAAAATGTGTGGGTACGGGATTAAATAAAGAGATAATCAAGAATAATACCCTAATTTAGCCAGTTTCTACTAGAAACTGCTTAAAATCAAATCAAGTACTTAATTCATACTGCATGAAATTAATTAAAATAATTGTAAATTCTTTATAAAATATCGCATTTCTACAAAGTAATATTATGATATTCATCAACAATGCAAAATATAGTTGTAAAATATTTATTTAATTGATTTGTAATTTAATTTGTGAGTCACTGACTTGAATTACGTGGACTAATGAGGGTACTACTTTAAAAAGCAAAATACACAAGAGATATTTGATTAAGTTTTATTTCACATGTTAATTTTAGAAGTGGAATTATCTCCCATATTTTCTGTTTTTAAGCTCAACTTCAAGATACCATAACTTTCGTTCCTCTGATTCAAATGTATTGAAATTTGTATACAATAGATAGTCATATGTTTTGAATAACATTTGAAATTTTCAGCCTAATATCATCAGAAAAGTTGAAAATAAAGGTGTCCATCCCATGGGACTTTTTCTGAATGTGCGCTCTTTCAGCTCCGTACGGTATAATCGATTTTTCGTCAACCAAATTCGAACAGCTGTAACTTTTTTCCTACAAAAGAAATGTTTTTGAAACTTTCACACATCACATATTGGTATGTTTGTTATAACATGTGAAATTTTATGACTAATATCTGCAGTAGTTTCTTCACAGCCGTGTCTTACCCATTGGACGTTTTTTTTGGGGCCACCCGGTATATATAATTACCCGGGATTGGGTGACAAATCCCGGGTAATTATAACTGTTGGCTACCTGGAACAATTTTTGAACAGTGTCGCCTATTTATTTATTTTTTATCTACATTCATAATTTCTAGAGGGATTCTATTACCTATATATTTTTATCGCATCTGATTACCTACATTGGATCAAGATTCTAAGCCTTTACGCACCTTCCCCCTTTTAACCATTTTGTCAGGCCATATTTCTCCCTTACCCAAGACATTCCAACTCTAGCTCAAAATGTGCACTGATATTGATGATTTTTCTCAATGGCTATATTATCCTGTTATAGGGTACTAAGTATGGGAACGCGTTTTGCTCTCGAAATAATTGGGGGGGGGGGGGGGGAGCGATCCACAGCAATAGGAAACCGATGGAAAATGAAAGCGTTTTATCGAACTTAACATTTTGCACGGTCATTGGGACCAACTTCGTACCTAGATGTTTTTGACAAGAACTTTAAGAGTTACTGACATGTTATTCTTGTTTTGAAGTGTATGTCTTGTTGTATTTGGTTTTCTTCCGTCACTTATCAACGCGTTATCGAGCTAGATCGCCGTGTTGTTTAACGCGGATGTGGCTGGACTTACTTGGTGTGGAAACCGCTGGATGTCGACTTTCTTGCCGCCGACGATGGAGTCCACGGTGTCCGCGAACCCAGCAGGCTTGTTGCCTGGAAACACGATGAGTGAGGATAAACACAGGCACTTGCACCTTATAGAGGGAACGATTTTGACAGCTATGTCGTAATCTCGAGCTGGGTTCGAATCCCAGTTCGGGTTTACTACATTTTTAATCACTGACTAATTGTAAATTTATAGCCAGGAAAGGATTTGAGATGAAAAAATATCACTATTTTACAATTTTCGTACCTATCACACAATATTCTCACAAAATGTCACAATTTTCAAATCAAAATTTGCTGATTTTGTTTTCGTAACTTGTCATTTGCCCAAAATTAATTTTCTACCTGAGCGAATAAATAAAATTATACACGAATGACAAAATCTATTAAAGATATGAAAATCAGAACGAAAAAAAAAATAAAAAAAACTGTTACCTATGACTTTAAAATAAATGAAAATAATCCCATAATATCAAAGAATCAGAACAGTCATAAAAAATATAGTACAAATAATATTTCATAAAATGAGACATATCAATTGTATTTTACAACAATGTGTAGCAATATGAATTGAAAAAGACGGCCAAGCTAAATGAAGATATTTTAAATACTTATGACCAGTTTTAAATTCAAGTTTTTTTTAAAGGTTCAAAAGATTTCAAGTTTTAATTTGTAATGTAAATGTTGATTGTAAAAAGCGTTACGCTTACAAATAAACAAATTGTTATAGTTTGTCAATAGGCAGCGTGTTTAGACAACAGATGGCACTGTAAAAAGTACAGACAGAGCCACCTAATCTGTGGGAAGGAAGCTTACCTTTTGGCAAGGCGTCCAAGTCGCTGCAGTTATATGTTATGTTGCTGCACATATTACGCATTATCAATTCTTAAAATTTACACATGTTTATCTAATGTTTATTCGCCTACAAAATATTAATAATAAAGTGTTCACAATTTCACTGAATCTGATCACAATATTAATTTGCGCGACTAAGTTCTGATTCCGAAATATTTTGAGTACATTTGTTGACATCTGATCGGTTGCTAGGTCACGGCCAATGAGAAATAAAACAGTTGACGATCTTCCCACAAAAGTTGCTAATTTCTCTCACTCGTGGCGAACTCTCGGTGCCTATACTCCGCTAAATTTTAAACGTGTGATTAGGACTTGCCATGGCAACCAGCAATGTGAGCGAATAACAATTGAACTCACTGTACGCTGTGATGGTGTACGCTTGCGACGACGCCAGTGCCATCAGGATGACTGCCAGAAGTCCAGACATGACGTGTTCTGTTCTTCATCCACGGTCTCCTGTACTTATACTCGCTGCTCTGCTCAGGCGCGGGGAGGGGATTCAACGTGTGGTCAATCCCCGCCGTCATTCATTCATCATTTCATTCACAACGTCGTTTGGCATGTCGATAGGTTTTATTCATATTTATAAATAAAACGCCTCCCCACCCACACATAGGTTGCTATCAGAGGAAGTTTTAGAGCGATTATTGTTAAAATTAGCAATCTAATATATTTATAATAAGATTTTTAATTAAATAAATAATGACTGGGTAGTTATTTTTAGTTTAAGGTGCTGCAAGCGCGAGCGATTTTGCTGCTTTTTGTAGCACTTTTTGCGATACGATTGGAGACGAAATGGTTTGACCAAATTATTTGAAATTGTAATCGTGATTAGATAAAAGACAAACTTAGGATTATCCCTTGGTACATTTTTAATTTTTTATTTCGTTAATTAGTAATAATTTTTGGTGAAAAATGAGCTATTTTCTAGTCTCCCTGGGCGCCGTATAAAATTAAATTTCAAAAATGTGCCAAGGGATAACCCTAAGTTTGTCTTTTATTTAATCATGATTAAAATTTGAGATCAATTGGTTAACGGGTTTGGTCTCCAATCGTATCGCAAATTTCATAGTTTTGCGTGGTTTTGTTGAATAACCGGCGCCTAATTAACGATGCAATAAGCAAAAATGAAAAAGTGCTACTAATATACAATCAGACTGATCATGTGAACATCCTGTAAAAGTTACACTCACATATGAAACAATTTTTTTCTCCCGATTTTCTAAAACGGCCGAGCGCTAGTATCACCTTAAGTATTACATATTTTAAATGTAATTTAATTTTTAATTTTTATTATTAGGTATTCATTTTTAACTTTTAATGTTTCGTTTCTCGATAATTAGTTTGGATGTAGATACACTAATTCTCTCTTTTAATTAAACGTTTCACAAACTAAAATGAATTAAAATCTCAACATTTCACCTGCTTTGTGCATTAATTGTGAAATTTTTTGATTTTTTTGTAAGCTTGTTCGAAAATATTTTTCAATATTTGTTTTTACAACTGTCAATAACTCCTGTTGAAGCCTAATGTAAAGCAGGTAAAATATTGAGATTTTAAATAAATATAGTTTGTCAAATGTTCAAAAGAGAGAATTGTATTTATTTTTAAATAGTATGGGGTAGGTGACAAATTGGGTAAAAAAACATCACCAGTGCAAGAAATTGAATTTTCCCCTCGCAGACCGACATTATGTTAGCACGTTGACGGGTCAGATTTAAATTATCAATGAGGTAAATCGATGTATGTATGTACAGTGAGTACTAGTAGCTTTATGTGTCATTGACAGTGAGGGATTCCCAGGCAACCATTAAAACTATCAAATATCGCCAAACAAAAGCGCAGAATCACAGCTATTCTCAATGGTGCCAACAAGAAAGTGTCACCAATGGATGATGTCATGTTATGCAAACTAACTAGTAGTCTGGAAAACCAAAGCTGTTTAGAAACCAGCGCCACGCGGGTGTTCATGAATTCTGTCTTCTGGTGGCCGTGATCTTGCCATGCGTCATCAACTGTTTACGCACGAAACTGGAATATAGCATCACTTCCCCATCACCAAAACCAAGGAGAAATTCCAAATATGCAGGAAACTTGGTGAAGTCTTCGTATTGCCCTCATGTTTCGGCGACTATAAATAGTTGCGATTTCTCACTGTTGTTTATCGTTGACCGCAATTTCCTGATGAAAACCCATGAGATTTCGCGTCGTGTCGCAAACTTCTCACGAACCCAGTTATAAATCCGAGCAGAATGTTTATCTAATTGATAATCAGTTTGGTCATACAAGGAGAAGCGGTAATGAAGCTAAAGTTGCTCATGTTGTGAAATGTTATAATTAATCATGAATAATAAAATGACATCTTTGTTCTCGCGTGACAATTTTCTCATCTCAATGTTATTCACGGTCTTCTCGGGTGAGATGAGAAGCCTGTCACTCGACAGCATTTTACATGATCGTACCCCAAGGTATCGTACCCTCTTGGTTAGGTTTTACATCATCATCAAGTCATTGGAATTCAAACCTATATCTTATATAGAATGAGTAAAATGACAGCAAGACTACTTGCTTTTTAGGAAACAGCTCGACGCTTTCTAATGTTCTAGACCCATTTCCCGGAAGATAGTTTCACAAGTTCTTGCCTCGCAACAAGGAAAAGCAAGACTTGGTGTTTTGTTGCATACACATACAGTGGCGTGCCGACCTATCTAAATTTGGTGCAATTGCACAGTCATTTTTTGGGGGTGGGTTTTTTATGGGTACCCACCATGAGACACATTTTATAATATAACAGTGATACATTCTCAAGTATCTCATAACAGTGATACATTCTCAAGTACATGACAAACATGCGCAAACGTGGTGATAAGGGTGATTACGTCTTATTTCACCAGCAAAGAGTAATATTATAGTTGCAATGTAAAAAGGTATCTATAACGGAAAGGGAACAAAAGATTTCTATCAAGAAATGTATGCAGTAAACATGTCAATTGATACATATTGGGGATTGAGTAGGACTAGGTGGTTGGGTATAGTTACAAAAACTGGTTGAAGGTTCGTTGGGTGGATGGATACTAAAATACTTGTGAAACAATATTCAAATGACCTATTTTCAGTACTTATTGAACTGATTTGATGAACCATAAAAACAGAATAGCTGTTAGAGAATCATATTCTATTTTATTTCATGCTCCTGCATGCTGTATCGAAAAAAGTAATTTATTATCAGCAAATAAGCATCGAAAATATAAATATCGCTGCGATACATTTCCATTATGTACCATAAAATCATTTTAAACCACTCTTAATAAAGCCTAAAACAAAAAATATTCGCTGCGCGGCATTTGTACCTATGTGATTTTATTACAAAATATAAGTTAATGACTTTTCTGTTTTCATTCACAATTATACGGTAGGTCCTACCTGTAAAATAATTTTAAACGCTTGCTAATGTAGTTGAAAACCAAAAAAATTGCTGCCCGGCATTTTAATGCTTTTTTTATATGATTGACTTTTCTGTTTGTTTTAACAGAAAAAAACAGAAATTATTTTACATGTATGTAAAATAATTTTAAGCCCGTTTTAATGTAGCCGAAAACAAAAAGTTTCGCTGCGCGGCTATTTTATGTGTGGTTTATTGCTAATGTCAAATCATTTTTAACCCGTCCTAAGGTACAAAAATCCTAAAAATTCGCTGCGCGGCATTATTATGTGTGATTATTTTTTTAATAGACATTTTTTGGTCACTTTCAAAAATATAAAGGTATCTATAAAATCATTTTAAACCCGCTCTAATGTAGCCAAATTCCAAAAAAAAATCGCTGCTCGGCTTTTTTATGCATAATCTGATCACTTATATTTTAAGCCCGTCCTGGGTACCCGAAATCCAAAAAATTCTCTGCGCCGCATTTTTATGTGTTTTTTTATTTTATCAATTAAACACATTTTTGTTTTATTTAAAAAATCTAGTTCCAGTAGAATCATTTTAAACCCGTTCTTATGTAGCCAAAAACAAAAAGTTTCGCTGCGCGGCTATTTTATGTGTGATTTCATTGCTAATGTAAAATCATTTTAAAACTGTCCTAAGGTAGCCAAAAAACAGAAAATTCGCTGCGCGGCATTTTTATGTGTATTTATATATTTTAAAATTAATTATAGCCTTTTTTGTTTTCTTTAAAAATATAGGTAGTACTTATCTATAAAATCATTTTAAACCCGCTCTAATGTAGCCAAAATCGAAAAGTTTCGCTGCGCGGCTATTTTATGTGTGATTTTATTGCTATTGTTAAATTTGTTTAAACCCGTCCTAAGGTAGCCAAAAACCAAAAAATCGCTGCGCAGCATTTTTATGTGTGCTTTTTTCAAATGAATTATCGATTTTTTTATTTTTTTTTAATATAGTACCTACCTGTAAACTCATTTTAAACCCGTTCTAATGAAGCTAAAAACAAAAAAATCGCTGTGCGGTTTTTTGTGTATTTTTATTGCTAATATAAATGACCAGTGGGGGTGGGTGGTTACTCGTCAATGAATTTGCACAGTCCTCAAGATAGGTTCGGCACGCCACTGTACACATAATTATATTTATACTAAGAATCCGTCCCAGGAAAGTTCATTCTCCATTTCTCAACTACTTCCATTGGTTAGATGTAACTAATAGAGATTATATTTCCTAAATATGGTTATAACTTGTGAACCTTGTGAAAAAATTAAAAATAATTAGCAGAGATTTTTGTGTCTACCATGTCAATATAAAAAATAATAAAATTGAAAATATTAAACAAAAAGGTGCCTCAACATAACTTAAAGCTGAAATGTCAATATTTGATTCATATTTGAGCGAAGTTTTGACACAAGTAATATGTGTATAAGTTGTTGTTCATATTGATAAGGTCGCTTACAAATAAGCTGTGCTCATTATTTTTCACATTTTTCAAAATTTGAATGGTACAAAAAATCTAACGATGTAAAGGAAATATTATCTCCAATGTTAACTTCGAGTATAGCGACTTTTAAAACTGTCTTTCCTCTCCAAGTCAAACAACGAATCAATAACTAAACTTAAAATATAATCAAAGTACAACAATGTCATTCTTCTGCCAAGGTACGGACTTTAAAGATGTTGTCTACTTGTGCTTATATCGTTTTCGAATCACTGAGCACACATTTCCGAATGATGTTGAAAGGTTGCTATGTTATACTGTCATGGTTTAGAGATTCCTCTTCTTCCTGTGACTAGAGTTTGGTGTTGGCTTTGATCCAGGTCCTGTAGGCGCTGACTCGCGTGTAGACCCCCGGGTTCTTGCCACAGTCGACGCCCCAGGACACGACGCCCAGCAGCTTGCCCTGCACGACCAGCCCCCCGCCAGAGTCGCCCTGCAGGAACAGAATGATGCATTATCACGTGATCCAGGTCCTGTAGGCGCTGACTCGCGTGTAGACCCCCGGGTTCTTGCCACAGTCGACGCCCCAGGACACGACGCCCAGCAGCTTGCCCTGCACGACCAGCCCCCCGCCAGAGTCGCCCTGCAGGAACAGAATGATGCATTATCACGTGATCCATGTCCTGTAGGCGCTGACTCGCGTGTAGACCCCCGGGTTCTTGCCACAGTCGACGCCCCAAGACACGACGCCCAACAGCTTGCCCTGCACGACCAGCCCCCCGCCAGAGTCGCCCTGCAGGAACAGAATGATGCATTATCACGTGATCCAGGTCCTGTAGGCGCTGACTTGCGTGTAGACCCCCGGGTTCTTGCCACAGTCGACGCCCCAGGACACGACGCCCAGCAGCTTGCCCTGACGACCAGCTCGCCAGAGTCGCCCTGCAGGGAACATTAGCAATGTGGTTCTCTCCTTGTCTCGTGTCCAAACAGAAAAGCTGGAGGAACCAAATACCTCTATTTGTCCCCATTGTAATTCAAAATTAAAATCTTTATCATTCTGCAGAAAAAATGGAAAGGTGTGAAACGTATATGGCAACATTTTTCTGACGCTACAATGTGAACAAAAAGGCACGTGGTACAGTTCGTGTTTCCTTGAACTCTCACCAGACGGAGCCACCGTCAGTTGTTCTGTTAGGCTGAGAAAGACTACATTGCAAGGTGAGCGCGCAGTGAAGTTTTTCTCGGCCTAACAGAACGGTGTCTGTTGGGCCTCCGTCGACGGTGTCTCCGTCTGGTGAGAGTTCAAACATAGGAAAAACGAACTGTACATTTCATGACATTTTTCAGAAAAGTCATGGTGATCATGACTAATCATGATGGCAATTATTAGCAGATTTATTTGCATACGCAATGGTTCGTGTAGACGGTTTAACCTGTCAAGTTGGTCTGAATGTTTACCTGTCAAGTTGCTCTGAAGGTTTACCTGGCAGGAGTCTTTGCCCTTTTCGAATGCGCAGAACTGCTTGTCTGAGATCTCCTCTGCTTCTGGGCGCGGCCGGTAGAGGCGCTGACACTCGGCGTTGCTGATCAGCGGGATCTCCACGGCCATCAGATTGTACACGGAGAATCCCCCGTACTGAAACAACAAGACTTAATCCAGAGTTGCTCCTACCAGGACTTAGTTTATTTCTCATTTATTTCAAATGATTTATTTTCTACAGTCCTTCCTGGGGAGCGATCACATAAAATGAGAACTATCTTGTCACGGTGACAAGCTTCTCACTCAATGCTATTCACGGCCTTCAAGGGTCTTGTCACCGTGATAAGTAAGTTATCATTTAATGTGATCGCACCCCAGGGGACCGCTATGGAAACCGACGGCTGCGTCAAATTTTCCCAAAATACCAAATTGTCCCCAAGGTTAATTATTTACTCCACTGTTATGGAACTTTGGGATGTAGTTTTGATATCCATTTTCTCGTAATACTATTGAGAAATTGTAAGAAATATTTAAAGATAAAAGTTGTATTTTTTTCCCCAAAGTTGCACCTCTCAAAGTTACATAACAGTGGAGGAAATAATGAACCTTGGGGACGAGACTTTGGTACTAATTTGGGAAAATTTGAAGCAGCCGTCAGTTTCCATAGCGGTCCCCAGGATTCTTAATGGATGGATGGGGCTTGGGGTAGAAAGTATGGAGGAGGAGGAAGAAGAATAGCAACAAAGGTGACGAACGAGATGTGGAAAGGATGAGAACGAGGACTCGCCCCATACCTCTGTGCTGCCCCAGCCGGCCACGCTGGCTCGCTTGCCAGCCTGGTAGAGGTCAGTGTTGTCCGCAGCTGGAAGCTCAACAGGTCGCGTCCTCTGATTGTAAATGAAGGGACGTTCTACCTGCAGACGCAAGTAGAAGAGTATTGAAAAGGCACAAAGTGTTATAATTTGAGGCAAATTTTGGGAAGGTTTCAGGTACTAATAGCCTAATAGGCCACGACCGCCTCCTTTCCACCGTCCATCCGTAGTACCTATTGATCGTCATTAGCATCTCTCAATCATCATTCATCCTTCGCCATTAGCCTAGTTGCAGAACGAAGCATCTGAGTGAAAACATTTTCAAAGACGTGTCGACTAAACGCAGTGCGCGAGAATTTTTCTGGCAAAGACTTCGTAAATGGGACGTAAATTATTGACAGTGACAAAAACTCTAAAAACTTACTTATTTATACAAATAGAACTCTGATTTAGAAGTGTAGTATACATACTGTGTTCTGACAGCTATTACATCAGTAAAATGAAGGATATATTAACAGTTAATATGCTCTATTTCGAATTATAAAAAAACAATATTTCTTTTTACTCAAGAGGGTTTTCACGACTCCAATTTCATCCCAGAACTATCGTGAATGACATTTTGAAAACATAATCTAGTTGGATCAACTATTTATTTCACTTCAAAAATGTTAAAACTGGAATATTAAAAAAATAATTTCTTCTCTCATTTACGTAGTCTTTGCCAGAAAAATATTCGCGTCCGGCACTGGTGGAACCCGAGTTGTGAGGACGTCTCGAGGGGTAGGTCGACCCTGCTTACCTTGAGCAGACAGATGTCGTTGAGCGGCGTCCCTAGCGGCGTCTCCGTGTACTTGTCGTGCGGCTTGACCAGCGCCACGCGGTGGAGGACGCCGTCGAGGCGGCGCGCGCTGCCGGTGCTGAGTGTCATCCAGCAGCTTACCTTGAGCAGACAGATGTCGTTAAGCGGCGTCCCTAGCGGCGTCTCCGTGTACTTGTCGTGCGGCTTGACCAGCGCCACGCGGTGCAGGACGCCGTCGAGGCGGCGCGCGCTGCCGGTGCTGAGTGTCATCCAGCAGCTTACCTTGAGCAGACAGATGTCGTTGAGCGGCGTCCCTAGCGGCGTCTCCGTGTACTTGTCGTGCGGCTTGACCAGCGCCACGCGGTGCAGGACGCCGTCGAGGCGGCGCGCGCTGCCGGTGCTGAGTGTCATCCAGCAGCTTACCTTGAGCAGACAGATGTCGTTGAGCGGCGTCCCTAGCGGCGTCTCCGTGTACTTGTCGTGCGGCTTGACCAGCGCCACGCGGTGGAGGACGCCGTCGAGGCGGCGCGCGCTGCCGGTGCAAGTGTCATCCAGCAGCTTACCTTGAGCAGACAGATGTCGTTGAGCGGCGTCCCTAGCGGCGTCTCCGTGTACTTGTCGTGCGGCTTGACCAGCGCCACGCGGTGGAGGACGCCGTCGAGGCGGCGCGCGCTGCCGGTGCTGAGTGTCATGGCGGAGGCGCTGAGCGAGCGGAACGCGCCGCGCCACGAGCCGCAGCAGTGAGCCGCAGTCAACGCCCACCACGGACTCAGGATGGAGGCGCCGCAGCTGGAGCGGGTGCCGTGCGACCGGATCGCCAGGAACAGCTGGGGACATGGAACAGACATAGCTGGGAACATGGAACTTTTTGCAACTAGTTTATATAGAATCGGGTGCAAAGATCGCTATACTATACTTATATCATATGCAAATTTTTAAAACTGTATTTTAATTGTATTAGTTATTCACCCCTGCTACTTTAAAATTACTCTCAAAATTACACAAAATTGTAAAAATAAAAAAACAAAATGACACTATTTTCAGAAAAAAAAACTTATTGAAAGTTTAACAGTAATGACTTTGACACAAATGGAAGAAATACTGAATGTTGTCGTCCTTCCCTGAATCTGTATCCTGGATACGGACCTTTTAAACTAATTGGGTTGTATGTATATTCTGGATAAGATACAGAACGCACCGTCTGAAAACTC
Source organism: Leuctra nigra (assembly GCA_934045905.1). Taxonomy (NCBI): domain Eukaryota; kingdom Metazoa; phylum Arthropoda; class Insecta; order Plecoptera; family Leuctridae; genus Leuctra; species Leuctra nigra. Next base: position 1,085,544 of record OW203768.1, on the reverse strand, counting down.
GCTCGCAAATAAATTAGGATCCTTCACGATATCAACTTATTGTCGTGGTTTCAAAAGCCCTTGACTGTATATCTTTCTACTTATTGGCACTGTTAAGCTCTGACATCTTCCTTGAAAGATTGCTTGAAAGATTCTTACTCGATGAGGGAACTCCCTGATGTTCGCCCGATGTCCGCCGACGATGGTAGCAGCAGTGTCGTCGCTCGAGAAACTTGAGTCTGCAACCAGAAGTTGTCATTTCAATCAGAATCCGACTCAAGAGATTGTTTGACTACACACAATTGGACCCTTCAGAAGATATTATGAAAAGTATTCCTAATATCTGTGGCAACTCGAATAATCGAGGTTTCAATCGCTTTGCAATGGGAAATTCCTGGGTTCATCTCTAGACTTCGTTTTCCTGATGTTTCATTGATATAAATTTAAAAACAAATTTAGGAATTTCCCATTGCAAATCTATTCAATCATTTGATTCATCATGCAACATCTGAATTGACTTATCGTTTTTGCCTCTGAACGGTCCAATTGTGTCTCCAAACCCCGACCTATATAGGTATGTCAAATACGTGACCAATGAATTCATGCAAATAGATTATAATCACATTTGTAGTTGAATTTCATGAAATATATTCATTTATCCCGATTCCACTGGGTTGGAAACTTGGTTTGCTGCCGTCTTTGGTAACCTCAACTCAGAGCGCAACTCAGAGTGTCAGGAGGCATATTCTAGAACGTTTTCACAATTCCATTCTGATGGAATTCGGTCACGGCCATAAGGAATAACTCTGCAGGGAATCGAATTCCAGTTGAATTGGGAATTTAACAAATCTAGACTAGGGCCTCAGGGAGGTTATTCTTAATTTCCTTGTCGTCTCGTCTCACTTAATAGGTCTCACTGCTATCTATTTAACATGGTAGTGACGCCGTATCAATTGATACTAGACGACAAGGGAATTTAGAATAACCACCCAGGTGTGATCAACAACTCATCGAACCAAATCGTTACGTGTGATTCACTTTAGCATGGTTTTGCAACGGCTCTACGATATGCAACCTAGTTTAAACTCCTGCACTTCTGGCTGAAGGTACTCACTGACTCCTACGACTGCGAACCCATGAGCCGCCGCCGTGAAGAGCAGGAACGCACCAAGAACACGGAGCAAGCTGTCGGCCGCCATGTCGGGCTGTGAATGTGTTATCAAGCAGTGTGTTGGTATCTCATACGTCACAGCTCACCCTGCTGACCCATGACCTTGCCAAGTCCGATGCGTAGCTCAGTCCTTGGACATGCCACTTGGATTCTCCAATGATTCAGAAACCATCTGAAGGACAGTTCGTGGGCTTTCACGTTTTGACACAGTTCGAGTCTTAATTGCTTCCAAATTGAAAACATTGACGAATAGTCCTTAGACTTCCACTTCTTTATGTGTAAATGCAAACGTATATGGTTTAAAAATATGAAATCTCAAGAATTGGACTCCTGAGTGAAGCTAGAGAGCCTAGATTGTTCCTAAAGCCAGTGCAAGTTTGTATTTTGATGACAGCATTCCAGGAAATCACGGGAATAATTGTTGAAATTTGCGTACCTAAGTGCATGAAGATCTATTTATTATTTGAGCTTTTTCACTCAGATTTTTTTACGGAGTTATGCCTCATTTTCCGTTTCATGTCAACGCAGTGTCTTGGCCAATCAGAAGCTTTGTTTCTATCGCGCAAGCTAGAGAATATCGCCGTCTGATTGGCCACGGCGGTCAGAGAGGCATTTGTTCCGATGGTTCTGAACCCAACATTAGATCTTTTGCAGCTGTTTTTTACTGAAGTCATGGACTTACGGTGTTCTGAAGTTAACCGTATACGAGGCATTTCAAGGTTGGAGGAGCATGTTTATCAGGCTGTCAACGTTTGAATTTGGTTGACAAGTGAGGATGAGCGAGGATTGCTTTCTTTCGGTAATAAATGTAAATAACATCACAATTCATGGAATTTGGGTTGTTTATTATTGTTAAAAAATGAACATACATGATTTGATTTACTTTTAAAATCGCTATAATCTTTATGTTGTCATATGTACACGGTGGCAATGATGATGTATTTTGATATTATCCTCGTTTATTATTTTGATTACATTACTATGTTCTATTGGGAATGCCAAAGACAGTATTTCATATTTATTAATATGATAATGGAATGAATTGAAATGATTGAGTGATATGCTACTAACTATTTAACAGAGGTATTTCTGTATATAAATAGGTGGAACCTAGAATATAAGTCTTCTGGGCCCAGATGCACAAACACCGTAAACCCTATAGTTAAATCTGTGAAAGATAGGATTTTATTTCCAACCTCTAGGGGGTCTGTGAATCTGGGCCGTGTATAGTTGTTAAGCTAGGTAAATCTAAGCGACGTCTTGTAAGTGTGGTCTATATGCGTGTGAAGGTCTTAATCCAGCTCCTGTAGGCGCCGACTCTGGTGTAAATGCCCGGTAATTCCCCGCAGCCGATGCCCCAAGACACCACCCCTACCAGCGTCCCGTTGGCCACCAGAGCGCCCCCGGAATCACCCTGGAGGAAGAATATAGGTTCAGATACCAAGAAGTCACAGGTGACAAGCTAAATGTTCTCTATTGTATGGCAACATCTACAATAAGACGGAATTTAGCGAGTGTCGATATCCTTTACATTGCTTTCTCCGGTAGTAGGCTTATATCAGGACGAAACAGTTTCATCCAAGTTAGTATAGAGAGTGTAGGATATTTCAATCTGCAGAAGAGCTGCCAAACCTTGGGTGAGTGGCTGAACGGTTTTGGACCTATGCTGTGTTTGTGGACAAAAGCTATCTGAGGAACATATTAATCAGTGACGCGCAATTTGAAGTGCAATTTTAACACCTTTACTGAGGTAATGACGCAATTCTGGATACATTTATGTGAGGTTGCCCGATTCGAAAATTCTACTAATTCTCTGTCCTCCAACATCCGCCATGGAATGTCCAAGCACTCACCTGACACGAGTCTCTTCCGTGTTGAAACGCGCAGATCTGGCGCTCCGTGATGTAGTTGGCCTCCTTGTACTTGCCGTAGCGTCGCTTGCAGTCCTGGTTGCTGATGATGGGGATTCGCACAGACATCAGGTGGTCAGTCGACGAGCCGCCTTCCTGGAAGATAAAGTCTCAGTCACAACTAGGTAGAAGAGTTGTAGGAAGCTTACATTTGATCGTGTGCCATTTTATGAGGTCCGCAATAGCTGGAAGATGTTACATTTTATGAGGTTCGTAATAGCTGGAAGTTACATTTTATGAGGATCGTAGATAAGGAAGAACATTGAGTGTGGCGGCCAACGCACAATTGTTTTGCCCAGAAATTATTGGCAATAGTGGAAAAAAACAAAATAAAGATAGATAATAATTCGTAAGTTATGGTTGAAGATATCCATTTCTATTCGTTCGGGCTGCTCGTATGCAAATTCAAAGTCAGTTGGAATGAACTTGGTCGTAGAAAACGGTTTCTATATCAGTTTCATCAAACGTGACGTCATCCAAGCTGCCTTGAATGAACTGAGTTACAAGAAGAATACAATGAAAGAAGGCAGATTCTTTAAAATGTACATTATGTAAGCAAACAACAAGGTCTCGCTACAGACTAGTGTTGTGACGTCACGTACCGACAGCTTGCCCCAGCCGCTGACAGTGGCCGTGGTTCCCGCGGGAAAGTCGCTCGCTCCCAGAGGAGGAAGACGGATGGGGGCCACCAGGAACTGCACTCCCACCTGGAACAGGATACATTCTTATTGTCCTGTGTGTCCTTTGACAACGAGGCTCCAGAGGGAGGAGAACTAAAAGATAAAACAGTTGAGAAAAAAAATCCCTGAAAATAATTCAAATAGTATGTTACTCAAAAATATTACAAATCGTGTATAAAAAAAAAATCAGAAAATCCTATAACATCAAGTAAAACATTGCAGTTGAAAAATCAAAAAAATCAGAAAGGTACCTCCTAAAGGTACACTCAAACCAATTAAAAACGGTACTTTGCACAAAACGGATTGGCTGCTGGTCGAGGTTCCTTGACAATCAATCCTTGTTATTATCAATGAAATCAGAGCTCACCTAAAGAGTTAGATAATGCATTAGCACAGACTTCATAGGATGATGCCATCAAACCTTTATCAGCCAATCCTTTTTCTTTCGAGGTACTGTTTATTATTTTTTCGAGTGTACGTCAGAAAAATTAATAAATCAGCTGTCAATTTAAAAAGACAAACATCAATTGAAAATCATTAAAAAACAAAAATAAAATAGTTTAAAAATTAAAGATTTCTAAAACCCAGGGGCAGGATTCACGAAAGGTATTATCTCCTAATACGTATTATCTTTTCATTGAATACCAAAAACACCATGTTAAATGAAAGATAATACCAAAGATAGTACATATTACGAGATAATACTTCTTTGTGAATCTGGCCCCAGGTGTTTCCTAAAACTTAGTCTCAACCCCTCGGAGGCCTTCCCATTGCGCATGCCCACTGACCTTGAGCAGACAGATGTCGTTGTCGGAGGTGGTCTCGGAGTATCTGAGATGCGGCCTGACCTCCACGACTTGGTGCACTTTGCCGCCGCTGCTGCGCGAGGAGCTGCCCGCGCGCAGGGTGACTCTGGCCGGGGGCAGCGCGCGCCCCTTGGAGGCGAAGCAGCAGTGCGCAGCCGTCACTGCCCAGTCCCGGCTGATCACAGCCGCCCCACACAGCCCGGCGTCCTTCACGGTCATGTGCAACTACACAAAGCTGTTAGTACATCCACAGGGTCACTCTGGCCGGGGGCAGCGCGCGCCCCTTGGAGGCGAAGCAGCAGTGCGCAGCCGTCACTGCCCAGTCCCGGCTGATCACCGCCGCCCCGCACAGACCGGCGTCCTTCACGGTCATGTGCAACTACACAAAGCTGTTAGTACATCCACAGGGTCACTCTGGCCGGGGGCAGCGCGCGCCCCTTGGAGGCGAAGCAGCAGTGCGCAGCCGTCACTGCCCAGTCCCGGCTGATCACCGCCGCCCCGCACAGCCCGGCGTCCTTCACGGTCATGTGCAACTACACAAAGCTGTTAGTACATCCACAGGGTCACTCTGGCCGGGGGCAGCGCGCGCCCCTTGGAGGCGAAGCAGCAGTGCGCAGCCGTCACTGCCCAGTCCCGGCTGATCACCGCCGCCCCGCACAGCCCGGCGTCCTTCACGGTCATGTGCAACTACACAAAGCTGTTAGCACTTCCTTGCACTCTCCAACAACCATAGGTGTGCGCTCGGGGAGGGGGGGGGGGGGGGCTGTCCCCCCCCCCCCCTAATGTGTCAGCCTTAACTAAAAATTTATAATATGCGGCCCTTTTAGTGTCAGAATTTCGGTTTAAAAGGTTTACAATAACAAAAAATCGCCCTACGGGGCAAATTAACGTTGCTCAAATCACTGGAATTTTGAAAACCAAAATACAATTTTTTAAGATAATACCACAAAAAAGTGCCTAGCTACCTTCAAAAACATGATTTGTACATGAATCGTTGTTCATGTTAAAACTGGCCCAAGAGGTATGACCTCGAGAGAAAATTTTCTCGGGGGCTTCGCCCACGAGCCCTCTTCCCCCCAAAATAATTAAAAACAAATAAAATAGTACTATATTCGAAATACATAACCCTGCATACAGCAAGCACTTTTTTTAATTTCTCCCAAAATATTATTTGCAAATTCAAATAGCATGTGCTTCATCATATGTTCAAAAACTCATAAAAATGCATCAAATCCACTCCAGGATCACAATTTTTCTCCGGGGTTACGGCCCGCGCCTTCTGAGTGCCCTTGCCCCTTTGTCTTAATTCAGAGATTTGGCCTTCCCTAATGATTTCTCCTGCGCACGCCTATGCCAACCACCATTTTTTTATGAACGGTTATGTTTTCCTTGTAAAATCCATTCCACGTCGACCTTGAAATCGACAGGCAAGCCATTTATTAGATTGGCGTCCAGAAATTTACTTAACACTATTTATTAACATAATAAGTACATATTAAGATGTTAATCGTATTCAAAATTGAGCTGAATGACTCTGGCTTGACAGTAGATTTCAAGGTCGAATATCCTTACAAGGATTTTTATTATTTTTCATATTTTTTCATGAGATATGAAAACTAAAACTTTTTTACTTTAAATATTCTTAAAATTTCTCAATAGTACCAATTACGTGAAAATGGGTATCAAAACTACCTCCCAAAATGGCATCACAGTGGAGTAAGTAATGAGACTTGGGTATTTTGAGAAAATTTGACGCAGCCGTCAGTTTCCATAGCGCAGGACAAAAAATTTGAGTGGTAGTTGGTACTTACTTGGTAGGGATGCTGCTCGATCAGAGATCTCTGGCCTCCGACGATACGAGTGTTCAGGTTCACATCCATCGCTGCAACACAACAAGTCAAACACTTCGATCAGACTCCAATAGATTCCTTGTTTATCACACAAGCTTCACCACGACTCTTGTGGCACTTGCATGTTTTGTTGAGTTTTTACAGGTTATACCCAGGTTCTCTACCCTGGAAATTTTGCACACACACTAATGCCATACCAGTTGTTTCAGGTAGGTATATATATTTGAAATGTGAAAGTGAACCATTTGTCCGATCAAATTTAAATGTTGCATGGTCATTGGGACCGATTTTCAGACAAATCAATCAAGAACTTCACTTATTGATCTCGATTAATTCGATTAATTCGATCGATTAACCTTGTTTTGAAATAATTGTTAAATTTGTTTCATAGAAATAAATTTTCACCGCTTCTTGATGCATTTGATTACGGTCGGGGACAGGCATAGATGCACAGGTATTGGCAGGTATAGGGCGGCCTTTCTAGCGCGGGTTCATCTTTGTCTGTCACCGACTCAGGACTCTATAGGATGTCTTCTTAGGTAGAGAGCAGCAACGTTCAAACGCATATTAAATCGCATGCAATAAGAAGGGTCGCTCATCAACGCGTTACACCAGTTACACCAATAACAGTTGTTATTTGCCCATCGAGAAAAAGAACCTCCGAGTCCTGGAGTATGATTACATAAAAAGACAACTTTCTTGTCGCGTGACAATCTTCTCATCTCAGTGTTATTCACGGCCTCCACGTGTGAGATGAGGAACTTGTCACGTGACAACTGCTTACATGATCAAGCCCAGTGTTGGGGAGGAAATAGTTCCTACGAAAGCTAGTTCCTTTTTGGGGAACTTTGAGGGGTAACTAGTTCCTTTATTTTTAAATGATCATAGGAACTAAAAAGTTCCTTTTGTAAGGAACGTTAGAACTTATTTTACGTTATGTTATTATTTTATTTTATTTTCGTTTTCTTTTTTCGTTTTATGACATGACTTGCATAGAATTTATAACGAATAAGGACACATTTTTTGTGACTTCCTAAATATATACGCTATGCTCACTCAATTTAGAGAAGGGTAAATAAAAACAATCCGGGTTGTTTTAGAGGGCATTGTTTCTTATTTGAAAAGAAAATTATTTCTTATTAATTAATTAATTAATCATTAATAATTATTATTTTTTTTTTTATTTGACTGGAACTAGTTCCTGTTCTTGAGGAACTTACCCAACACCAATCGCACCCCATGTCACCTACCTGGTGCCGGGGTGGTCTGGAAGTTGAACGGCAGCGTGGCGGGAGGCTCGGTGGTTCTCTCGTGTCTCCTGCCAGCCCAGGTGGGTCCCAGACACACGGCAATCAGCAACACGGCCTTCTCGTGACATGAGAAGCTGTCACGTGATCAACCTACCTGGTGCCGGGATGGTCTGGAAGTTGTACGGCAGCGTGGCGGGAGGCTCGGTGGTTCTCTCGTGTCTCCTGCCAGCCCAGGTGGGTCCCAGACACACGGCAATCAGCAACACGGCCTTCTCGTGACATGAGAAGCTGTCACGTGATCAACCTACCTGGTGCCGGGGTGGTCTGGAAGTTGTACGGCAGCGTGGCGGGAAGCTCGGTGGTTCTCTCGTGTCTCCTGCCAGCCCAGGTGGGTCCCAGACACACGGCAATCAGCAACACGGCCTTCCCGTGTGACATGAGAAGCTGTCACGTGATCAACCTACCTGGTGCCGGGGTGGTCTGGAAGTTGTACGGCAGCGTGGCGGGAGGCTCGGTGGTTCTCTCGTGTCTCCTGCCAGCCCAGGTGGGTCCCAGACACACGGCAATCAGCAACACGGCCTTCCCGTGTGACATGAGAAGCTGTCACGTGATCAACCTACCTGGTGCCGGGGTGGTCTGGAAGTTGTACGGCAGCGTGGCGGGAGGCTCGGTGGTTCTCTCGTGTCTCCTGCCAGCCCAGGTGGGTCCCAGACACACGGCAATCAGCAACACGGCCTTCCCGTGTGACATGAGAAGCTGTCACGTGATCAACCTACCTGGCGCCGGGGTGGTCTGGAAGTTGTACGGCAGCGTGGCGGGAGGCTCGGTGGTTCTCTCGTGTCTCCTGCCAGCCCAGGTGGGTCCCAGACACACGGCAATCAGCAACACGGCCTTCCCGTGTGACATGAGAAGCTGTCACGTGATCAACCTACCTGGCGCCGGGGTGGTCTGGAAGTTGTACGGCAGCGTGGCGGGAGGCTCGGTGGTTCTCTCGTGTCTCCTGCCAGCCCAGGTGGGTCCCAGACACACGGCAATCAGCAACACGGCCTTCTCGTGACATGAGAAGCTGTCACGTGATCAACCTACCTGGTGCCGGGGTGGTCTGGAAGTTGTACGGCAGCGTGGCGGGAAGCTCGGTGGTTCTCTCGTGTCTCCTGCCAGCCCAGGTGGGTCCCAGACACACGGCAATCAGCAACACGGTCTTCTCGTGACATGAGAAGCTGTCACGTGATCAACCTACCTGGCGCCGGGGTGGTCTGGAAGTTGTACGGCAGCGTGGCGGGAGGCTCGGTGGTTCTCTCGTGTCTCCTGCCAGCCCAGGTGGGTCCCAGACACACGGCAATCAGCAACACGGCCTTCTCGTGACATGAGAAGCTGTCACGTGATCAACCTACCTGGCGCCGGGGTGGTCTGGAAGTTGTACGGCAGCGTGGCGGGAGGCTCGGTGGTTCTCTCGTGTCTCCTGCCAGCCCAGGTGGGTCCCAGACACACGGCAATCAGCAACACGGCCTTCTCGTGACATGAGAAGCTGTCACGTGATCAACCTACCTGGCGCCGGGGTGGTCTGGAAGTTGTACGGCAGCGTGGCGGGAGGCTCGGTGGTTCTCTCGTGTCTCCTGCCAGCCCAGGTGGGTCCCAGACACACGGCAATCAGCAACACGGCCTTCTCGTGACATGAGAAGCTGTCACGTGATCAACCTACCTGGCGCCGGGGTGGTCTGGAAGTTGTACGGCAGCGTGGCGGGAGGCTCGGTGGTTCTCTCGTGTCTCCTGCCAGCCCAGGTGGGTCCCAGACACACGGCAATCAGCAACACGGCCTTCCCGTGTGACATGAGAAGCTGTCACGTGATCAACCTACCTGGCGCCGGGGTGGTTTGGAAGTTGTACGGCGGCGTGGCGGGAGGCTCGGTGGTTCTCTCGTGTCTCCTGCCAGCCCAGGTGGGTCCCAGACACACGGCAATCAGCAACACGGCCTTCTCGTGACATGAGAAGCTGTCACGTGATCAACCTACCTGGCGCCGGGGTGGTCTGGAAGTTGTACGGCAGCGTGGCGGGAGGCTCGGTGGTTCTCTCGTGTCTCCTGCCAGCCCAGGTGGGTCCCAGACACACGGCAATCAGCAACACGGCCTTCTCGTGACATGAGAAGCTGTCACGTGATCAACCTACCTGGCGCCGGGGTGGTCTGGAAGTTGTACGGCAGCGTGGCGGGAGGCTCGGTGGTTCTCTCGTGTCTCCTGCCAGCCCAGGTGGGTCCCAGACACACGGCAATCAGCAACACGGCCTTCTCGTGACATGAGAAGCTGTCACGTGATCAACCTACCTGGCGCCGGGGTGGTCTGGAAGTTGTACGGCAGCGTGGCGGGAGGCTCGGTGGTTCTCTCGTGTCTCCTGCCAGCCCAGGTGGGTCCCAGACACACGGCAATCAGCAACACGGCCTTCCCGTGTGACATGAGAAGCTGTCACGTGATCAACCTACCTGGCGCCGGGGTGGTCTGGAAGTTGTACGGCAGCGTGGCGGGAGGCTCGGTGGTTCTCTCGTGTCTCCTGCCAGCCCAGGTGGGTCCCAGACACACGGCAATCAGCAACACGGCCTTCTCGTGACATGAGAAGCTGTCACGTGATCAACCTACCTGGCGCCGGGGTGGTCTGGAAGTTGTACGGCAGCGTGGCGGGAGGCTCGGTGGTTCTCTCGTGTCTCCTGCCAGCCCAGGTGGGTCCCAGACACACGGCAATCAGCAACACGGCCTTCTCGTGACATGAGAAGCTGTCACGTGATCAACCTACCTGGCGCCGGGGTGGTCTGGAAGTTGTACGGCGGCGTGGCGGGAGGCTCGGTGGTTCTCTCGTGTCTCCTGCCAGCCCAGGTGGGTCCTAGACACACGGCAATCAGCAACACGGCCTTCCCGTGTGACATGAGAAGCTGTCACGTGATCAACCTACCTGGCGCCGGGGTGGTCTGGAAGTTGTACGGCAGCGTGGCGGGAGGCTCGGTGGTTCTCTCGTGTCTCCTGCCAGCCCAGGTGGGTCCCAGACACACGGCAATCAGCAACACGGCCTTCTCGTGACATGAGAAGCTGTCACGTGATCAACCTACCTGGCGCCGGGGTGGTCTGGAAGTTGTACGGCGGCGTGGCGGGAGGCTCGGTGGTTCTCTCGTGTCTCCTGCCAGCCCAGGTGGGTCCCAGACACACGGCAATCAGCAACACGGCCTTCTCGTGACATGAGAAGCTGTCACGTGATCAACCTACCTGGCGCCGGGGTGGTCTGGAAGTTGTACGGCAGCGTGGCGGGAGGCTCGGTGGTTCTCTCGTGTCTCCTGCCAGCCCAGGTGGGTCCCAGACCCACGGCAATCAGCAACACGGCCTTCTCGTGACATGAGAAGCTGTCACGTGATCAACCTACCTGGCGCCGGGGTGGTCTGGAAGTTGTACGGCAGCGTGGCGGGAGGCTCGGTGGTTCTCTCGTGTCTCCTGCCAGCCCAGGTGGGTCCCAGACACACGGCAATCAGCAACACGGCCTTCTCGTGACATGAGAAGCTGTCACGTGATCAACCTACCTGGTGCCGGGGTGGTCTGGAAGTTGTACGGCAGCGTGGCGGGAGGCTCGGTGGTTCTCTCGTGTCTCCTGCCAGCCCAGGTGGGTCCCAGACACACGGCAATCAGCAACACGGCCTTCTCGTGACATGAGAAGCTGTCACGTGATCAACCTACCTGGCGCCGGGGTGGTCTGGAAGTTGTACGGCAGCGTGGCGGGAGGCTCGGTGGTTCTCTCGTGTCTCCTGCCAGCCCAGGTGGGTCCCAGACACACGGCAATCAGCAACACGGCCTTCTCGTGACATGAGAAGCTGTCACGTGATCAACCTACCTGGCGCCGGGGTGGTCTGGAAGTTGTACGGCAGCGTGGCGGGAGGCTCGGTGGTTCTCTCGTGTCTCCTGCCAGCCCAGGTGGGTCCCAGACACACGGCAATCAGCAACACGGTCTTCTCGTGACATGAGAAGCTGTCACGTGATCAACCTACCTGGCGCCGGGGTGGTCTGGAAGTTGTACGGCAGCGTGGCGGGAGGCTCGGTGGTTCTCTCGTGTCTCCTGCCAGCCCAGGTGGGTCCCAGACACACGGCAATCAGCAACACGGCCTTCCCGTGTGACATGAGAAGCTGTCACGTGATCAACCTACCTGGCGCCGGGGTGGTCTGGAAGTTGTACGGCGGCGTGGCGGGAGGCTCGGTGGTTCTCTCGTGTCTCCTGCCAGCCCAGGTGGGTCCCAGACACACGGCAATCAGCAACACGGCCTTCCCGTGTGACATGAGAAGCTGTCACGTGATCAACCTACCTGGCGCCGGGGTGGTCTGGAAGTTGTACGGCAGCGTGGCGGGAGGCTCGGTGGTTCTCTCGTGTCTCCTGCCAGCCCAGGTGGGTCCCAGACACACGGCAATCAGCAACACGGTCTTCTCGTGACATGAGAAGCTGTCACGTGATCAACCTACCTGGCGCCGGGGTGGTCTGGAAGTTGTACGGCAGCGTGGCGGGAGGCTCGGTGGTTCTCTCGTGTCTCCTGCCAGCCCAGGTGGGTCCCAGACACACGGCAATCAGCAACACGGCCTTCCCGTGTGACATGAGAAGCTGTCACGTGATCAACCTACCTGGCGCCGGGGTGGTCTGGAAGTTGTACGGCAGCGTGGCGGGAGGCTCGGTGGTTCTCTCGTGTCTCCTGCCAGCCCAGGTGGGTCCCAGACACACGGCAATCAGCAACACGGCCTTCTCGTGACATGAGAAGCTGTCACGTGATCAACCTACCTGGCGCCGGGGTGGTCTGGAAGTTGTACGGCAGCGTGGCGGGAGGCTCGGTGGTTCTCTCGTGTCTCCTGCCAGCCCAGGTGGGTCCCAGACACACGGCAATCAGCAACACGGTCTTCTCGTGACATGAGAAGCTGTCACGTGATCAACCTACCTGGCGCCGGGGTGGTCTGGAAGTTGTACGGCAGCGTGGCGGGAGGCTCGGTGGTTCTCTCGTGTCTCCTGCCAGCCCAGGTGGGTCCCAGACACACGGCAATCAGCAACACGGCCTTCTCGTGACATGAGAAGCTGTCACGTGATCAACCTACCTGGCGCCGGGGTGGTCTGGAAGTTGTACGGCAGCGTGGCGGGAGGCTCGGTGGTTCTCTCGTGTCTCCTGCCAGCCCAGGTGGGTCCCAGACACACGGCAATCAGCAACACGGCCTTCCCGTGTGACATGAGAAGCTGTCACGTGATCAACCTACCTGGCGCCGGGGTGGTCTGGAAGTTGTACGGCGGCGTGGCGGGAGGCTCGGTGGTTCTCTCGTGTCTCCTGCCAGCCCAGGTGGGTCCCAGACACACGGCAATCAGCAACACGGCCTTCCCGTGTGACATGAGAAGCTGTCACGTGATCAACCTACCTGGCGCCGGGGTGGTCTGGAAGTTGTACGGCAGCGTGGCGGGCGCCTCGGTGGTTCTCTCGTGTCTCCTGCCAGCCCAGGTGGGTCCCAGACACACGGCAATCAGCAACACGGCCTTGTCGTGACATGAGAAGCTGTCACGTGATCAACCTACCTGGCGCCGGGGTGGTCTGGAAGTTGTACGGCAGCGTGGCGGGAGGCTCGGTGGTTCTCTCGTGTCTCCTGCCAGCCCAGGTGGGTCCCAGACACACGGCAATCAGCAACACGGCCTTCTCGTGACATGAGAAGCTGTCACGTGATCAACCTACCTGGCGCCGGGGTGGTCTGGAAGTTGTACGGCGGCGTGGCGGGAGGCTCGGTGGTTCTCTCGTGTCTCCTGCCAGCCCAGGTGGGTCCCAGACACACGGCAATCAGCAACACGGCCTTGTCGTGACATGAGAAGCTGTCACGTGATCAACCTACCTGGCGCCGGGGTGGTCTGGAAGTTGTACGGCAGCGTGGCGGGAGGCTCGGTGGTTCTCTCGTGTCTCCTGCCAGCCCAGGTGGGTCCCAGACACACGGCAATCAGCAACACGGCCTTCTCGTGACATGAGAAGCTGTCACGTGATCAACCTACCTGGCGCCGGGGTGGTCTGGAAGTTGTACGGCGGCGTGGCGGGAGGCTCGGTGGTTCTCTCGTGTCTCCTGCCAGCCCAGGTGGGTCCCAGACACACGGCAATCAGCAACACGGCCTTCCCGTGACATGAGAAGCTGTCACGTGATCAACCTACCTGGTGCCGGGGTGGTCTGGAAGTTGTACGGCAGCGTGGCGGGAGGCTCGGTGGTTCTCTCGTGTCTCCTGCCAGCCCAGGTGGGTCCCAGACACACGGCAATCAGCAACACGGCCTTCCCGTGTGACATGAGAAGCTGTCACGTGATCAACCTACCTGGCGCCGGGGTGGTCTGGAAGTTGTACGGCAGCGTGGCGGGAGGCTCGGTGGTTCTCTCGTGTCTCCTGCCAGCCCAGGTGGGTCCCAGACACACGGCAATCAGCAACACGGTCTTCTCGTGACATGAGAAGCTGTCACGTGATCAACCTACCTGGCGCCGGGGTGGTCTGGAAGTTGTACGGCAGCGTGGCGGGAAGCTCGGTGGTTCTCTCGTGTCTCCTGCCAGCCCAGGTGGGTCCCAGACACACGGCAATCAGCAACACGGCCTTCTCGTGACATGAGAAGCTGTCACGTGATCAACCTACCTGGCGCCGGGGTGGTCTGGAAGTTGTACGGCAGCGTGGCGGGAGGCTCGGTGGTTCTCTCGTGTCTCCTGCCAGCCCAGGTGGGTCCCAGACACACGGCAATCAGCAACACGGCCTTCTCGTGACATGAGAAGCTGTCACGTGATCAACCTACCTGGCGCCGGGGTGGTCTGGAAGTTGTACGGCAGCGTGGCGGGAGGCTCGGTGGTTCTCTCGTGTCTCCTGCCAGCCCAGGTGGGTCCCAGACACACGGCAATCAGCAACACGGCCTTCTCGTGACATGAGAAGCTGTCACGTGATCAACCTACCTGGCGCCGGGGTGGTCTGGAAGTTGTACGGCAGCGTGGCGGGAGGCTCGGTGGTTCTCTCGTGTCTCCTGCCAGCCCAGGTGGGTCCCAGACACACGGCAATCAGCAACACGGCCTTCCCGTGTGACATGAGAAGCTGTCACGTGATCAACCTACCTGGCGCCGGGGTGGTCTGGAAGTTGTACGGCGGCGTGGCGGGAGGCTCGGTGGTTCTCTCGTGTCTCCTGCCAGCCCAGGTGGGTCCCAGACACACGGCAATCAGCAACACGGCCTTCCCGTGTGACATGAGAAGCTGTCACGTGATCAACCTACCTGGCGCCGGGGTGGTCTGGAAGTTGTACGGCGGCGTGGCGGGAGGCTCGGTGGTTCTCTCGTGTCTCCTGCCAGCCCAGGTGGGTCCCAGACACACGGCAATCAGCAACACGGCCTTCCCGTGTGACATGAGAAGCTGTCACGTGATCAACCTACCTGGCGCCGGGGTGGTCTGGAAGTTGTACGGCAGCGTGGCGGGAGGCTCGGTGGTTCTCTCGTGTCTCCTGCCAGCCCAGGTGGGTCCCAGACACACGGCAATCAGCAACACGGTCTTCTCGTGACATGAGAAGCTGTCACGTGATCAACCTACCTGGCGCCGGGGTGGTCTGGAAGTTGTACGGCAGCGTGGCGGGAGGCTCGGTGGTTCTCTCGTGTCTCCTGCCAGCCCAGGTGGGTCCCAGACACACGGCAATCAGCAACACGGTCTTCTCGTGACATGAGAAGCTGTCACGTGATCAACCTACCTGGCGCCGGGGTGGTCTGGAAGTTGTACGGCGGCGTGGCGGGAGGCTCGGTGGTTCTCTCGTGTCTCCTGCCAGCCCAGGTGGGTCCCAGACACACGGCAATCAGCAACACGGCCTTCTCGTGACATGAGAAGCTGTCACGTGATCAACCTACCTGGCGCCGGGGTGGTCTGGAAGTTGTACGGCAGCGTGGCGGGAGGCTCGGTGGTTCTCTCGTGTCTCCTGCCAGCCCAGGTGGGTCCCAGACACACGGCAATCAGCAACACGGCCTTCCCGTGTGACATGAGAAGCTGTCACGTGATCAACCTACCTGGCGCCGGGGTGGTCTGGAAGTTGTACGGCAGCGTGGCGGGAGGCTCGGTGGTTCTCTCGTGTCTCCTGCCAGCCCAGGTGGGTCCCAGACACACGGCAATCAGCAACACGGCCTTCTCGTGACATGAGAAGCTGTCACGTGATCAACCTACCTGGCGCCGGGGTGGTCTGGAAGTTGTACGGCAGCGTGGCGGGAGGCTCGGTGGTTCTCTCGTGTCTCCTGCCAGCCCAGGTGGGTCCCAGACACACGGCAATCAGCAACACGGTCTTCTCGTGACATGAGAAGCTGTCACGTGATCAACCTACCTGGCGCCGGGGTGGTCTGGAAGTTGTACGGCAGCGTGGCGGGAGGCTCGGTGGTTCTCTCGTGTCTCCTGCCAGCCCAGGTGGGGTCCCAGACACACGGCAATCAGCAACACGGCCTTCTCGTGACATGAGAAGCTGTCACGTGATCAACCTACCTGGCGCCGGGGTGGTCTGGAAGTTGTACGGCAGCGTGGCGGGAGGCTCGGTGGTTCTCTCGTGTCTCCTGCCAGCCCAGGTGGGTCCCAGACACACGGCAATCAGCAACACGGCCTTCTCGTGACATGAGAAGCTGTCACGTGATCAACCTACCTGGCGCCGGGGTGGTCTGGAAGTTGTACGGCAGCGTGGCGGGAGGCTCGGTGGTTCTCTCGTGTCTCCTGCCAGCCCAGGTGGGTCCCAGACACACGGCAATCAGCAACACGGCCTTCTCGTGACATGAGAAGCTGTCACGTGATCAACCTACCTGGCGCCGGGGTGGTCTGGAAGTTGTACGGCAGCGTGGCGGGAGGCTCGGTGGTTCTCTCGTGTCTCCTGCCAGCCCAGGTGGGTCCCAGACACACGGCAATCAGCAACACGGCCTTCTCGTGACATGAGAAGCTGTCACGTGATCAACCTACCTGGCGCCGGGGTGGTCTGGAAGTTGTACGGCAGCGTGGCGGGAGGCTCGGTGGTTCTCTCGTGTCTCCTGCCAGCCCAGGTGGGTCCCAGACACACGGCAATCAGCAACACGGCCTTCTCGTGACATGAGAAGCTGTCACGTGATCAACCTACCTGGCGCCGGGGTGGTCTGGAAGTTGTACGGCGGCGTGGCGGGAGGCTCGGTGGTTCTCTCGTGTCTCCTGCCAGCCCAGGTGGGTCCCAGACACACGGCAATCAGCAACACGGCCTTCCCGTGTGACATGAGAAGCTGTCACGTGATCAACCTACCTGGCGCCGGGGTGGTCTGGAAGTTGTACGGCAGCGTGGCGGGAGGCTCGGTGGTTCTCTCGTGTCTCCTGCCAGCCCAGGTGGGTCCCAGACACACGGCAATCAGCAACACGGCCTTCTCGTGACATGAGAAGCTGTCACGTGATCAACCTACCTGGCGCCGGGGTGGTCTGGAAGTTGTACGGCAGCGTGGCGGGAAGCTCGGTGGTTCTCTCGTGTCTCCTGCCAGCCCAGGTGGGTCCCAGACACACGGCAATCAGCAACACGGCCTTCTCGTGACATGAGAAGCTGTCACGTGATCAACCTACCTGGTGCCGGGGTGGTCTGGAAGTTGTACGGCAGCGTGGCGGGAGGCTCGGTGGTTCTCTCGTGTCTCCTGCCAGCCCAGGTGGGTCCCAGACACACGGCAATCAGCAACACGGCCTTCTCGTGACATGAGAAGCTGTCACGTGATCAACCTACCTGGCGCCGGGGTGGTCTGGAAGTTGTACGGCAGCGTGGCGGGAGGCTCGGTGGTTCTCTCGTGTCTCCTGCCAGCCCAGGTGGGTCCCAGACACACGGCAATCAGCAACACGGCCTTCTCGTGACATGAGAAGCTGTCACGTGATCAACCTACCTGGCGCCGGGGTGGTCTGGAAGTTGTACGGCAGCGTGGCGGGAGGCTCGGTGGTTCTCTCGTGTCTCCTGCCAGCCCAGGTGGGTCCCAGACACACGGCAATCAGCAACACGGCCTTCCCGTGTGACATGAGAAGCTGTCACGTGATCAACCTACCTGGCGCCGGGGTGGTCTGGAAGTTGTACGGCAGCGTGGCGGGAGGCTCGGTGGTTCTCTCGTGTCTCCTGCCAGCCCAGGTGGGTCCCAGACACACGGCAATCAGCAACACGGCTCGAGCCACGTCTGTAGGCTCCATTTTGTCACTAGCAACTGTTTCTATCACGCTGACCCGCGCTGACCGAGCTGGACTTATCGCTGAACTTTGACCTCAGACAAGCAGTGGTTCGGTCGTTGTTCAGATCTCATGTTGGAAAGTATCCATGGGAATGCGTAAAATACTTGATCATAACAATCAATATCTGACGTCATAGGAAGATGATTCGAGGAATTTCAACGCATTCGATTCGAGTAGAATATTTAGGTTTAAATGGAAGTTCCTTCAGAACGAAATCATTATTAAATAATGCGACGTAGTTTCCTAAATTCTAGGTAGTATGGAAATCCTTCAAGAAGACGCAAACATTTCGTCCTCGCTCTTCCTCGTCGCTGTGTGGTAAATCCCATGAATATCGGTGGCCATCATTCAGTCGAGGAAGCAAGTTGGCTCGGGCAGTCATGCTCTAGCCGGGTGCCTGGGTTCGACTCCTAATACTTCGATACGTTTTGAAAACGTTTGCCTTTGCATTGTGTTCAACTTGAAAAAGATGAAGGCTAGTTGAACTTTTTAAAGTTTTAAACAATAAAAACGTGAACGGTCGACGTTTTGAAAACGTTCGCGTTTTCTTTGCTTAAAACCAAAAAAAGTTGACAACAAAGCCCTAGCCTTCAATTTTTTCACGTTTTATACAATGAAAACACAAACGGTTTCAAAACGTCCGATTTCAAGACTTGGACTCCAGCTCAAGAATAGGGAAGTCTCCTTAAAATTAGATTTCAGAATAATATTTGTTTCATGAAAGTTGAGATGTTGCTGAACACAGACGTGATATTATTTTTGTTCTGAGATGAATACTTTTCAAGGAATTAATTAATAATTATTACTATTACTTAATGACCTTCATAACTTAAGTAATAGCCTTGACATTAGTTTTCACTCTTTGACTTCGTTCAAATTTAATCTCAGATCTGTGATATTTTGACTTGTAGATTTGACTCTGGTCTGTGATTTTATAATTGAACAGTGATATGTTTGTTGTTATATGTTATTTATTTATTGTTAAACTTTTTAAGTGTATTTTTAAATGTGATATTATATTTGTACTTGTTAGTTGTCCGATACAAATAAAGGCGTAATTAAATAAATAAAAAGCTTGAAATATTTCTTACAATTTCAAAACAGGAAAATTGACAATGATATCACAATTAGCTATATTGCCATGGCAACTAAGGAATCACCATGGTAACACATTGTTGGAGACTTGGAAATGACATCACAATCCTGATTCTTGATACCGGCCGTTTTTCCCGCCAAAATATCCAATGACATTTGAATTTGATTTTTATTAATGAAAATGTTAAATTTCGCTGGTAATAAGTGTGTTTATCATTGTTATTTGTGTTGATATTTACAAATTAACGAGAATAAAATTTACGAGACTTCCCTATTGGGCTCCTGACTGAATTATTAATCGTGGTTTCCCTCAGTCGCGAGTCAAATGATGGGAAGGTCCCCCACTAATAGGCCACAACCGCCTCCTTACCTTTCATCCGTCGCCATTAGCCTCGCTGCAGAACAAGACGGACTTTCCGCATAAATAAACCAGTAAGAGTTGCTCTTGTTATTCAACTTCCTGATGTTTGAGGAAGATGTGCAAGTTATTGAACTCAGTCGTTGTTGGTGAGTTTTCCTTGTTGAGTCTGTCAATGACCAAGTTGGAGGCCCGGGTTCATCCCGAGGTCCTGACTGAGTCATCTTCCCTCAGGCAAGAGGCAAATCCCCTTCCAACAGACCACGACGCCTTCATTCCCACCTCTACTTCGTCATCATCATCCTCTAATATAGTTCAAGTCACCGGGAAGTGGCATCGGAGATAAAAATTATTTCTGTACATCAGAGGTAGAAAGGCGGAAGTCCCTTTTCTCGATTTTGAGTTGCACACTTTTGGAATGATGTAATCTAGCTCTATCATTGCCATGTGACTGATGTCAACAAATACACTAATAATGAAGTATTCTCTTACACAATGACTCATGTCACCATTACAAATATGATTGGATGAAGACGGAATTACTAGGTTTTGAGCTCACCTCAAGAATCATTGAAATGGAGTTACGCCTTTCCATATCTGAAGTAGGTACAGATTTCGCCTATTATTACTTTTCTCCTGGCTTCATAACAATTCGAGAAAATAAGGAACACGACTGACCTCTGGTGGATTCTTTGGTACTAGACATAGGGGGGACCAGGGAGGATATCACGGGGATATTTATATAAATAAATTATATTTAATTTGCTCTAGTTGTTTGTTATGGCTGAAAAAGTAAACTTTAACTAAATTTCAATTTCAATTGTTTTGCTTTTTCACTGCCCTATGGAAACACGAACTTCAAAATAAAAAAGTGCATCTAAAAAGTTTCCTGCCAGAAGTGGCTCCATCACGTATCGCTTATTTGTTCGGATCGAGGAAAGTTGGCGTTTCATTCTGTCATGTGCATGTTAGTGTATAAGTCCACGATGTCGCCATCTGATGTCGACTGCACTAACTAGTTATCTGCCGGTTGATTAGCGGCTGCTCATTGCGCATGCGTGTGCGGGTATCAAGGGAGGGGGGAATTAATTCTCGCGGCGCTAACGAACCTCTCGGCCGCATTCTCTGTCGGGCGTCGCGGCGGCGGTGAGCGGTGCTGTGACGTCGTTCTTCTCTGTGCAGAACTAATCTGGATTCCGAGACTGTATTATTTTCTAATTATTTAGCTATTAAAATTTCGTAAATTTTACATTTTAAATTAGTTCAGTCTCTTTGCAGTGAATAGTTTATATTTTAGTACAGGTATATCGACAGGAATTTCATATACAGCTTCTGAGCTTAATTATTCATATGGTGGTGAGACGTTTTCACGTGAAATGTCGAGTGAGATTATAGAGAATAGGTGTCCAGGTTTTCTGAGTGAGAGTTTCAATCGATTGATGAATTTACGTCGTTTGATTAAAATATAAGTTCAAAAACGTGTATTAAAATTTGAAACAAAATTTGATTATATTTCTTATCGGTATTTAAACCTCGCACAGTTCTGCAGCTAGGCTAATGGCGACGGATGAATGATTATGATGTTGATGAAGAATAGGTGAGGATGGACGTTGGGAAGGAGGAGGTCGTGGGCTATTAGTAGGGAACCTTCCCATCATTTGCCTATCATAAAAGAAACCACGTAAAAGCCGGCCGCGGGAATCGAACCAATGTGCAAGTCCAAAGTTACTGCTTGAGCCAACTTGCTCAGTTTGTTGTTTAATTTCTCTATCTCAGAGGTAGAAGGCCGGAAGTACACGTCAATGATTCTTAAGGTGAGCTCAAACACCAGTAATTCTGTCTTCATCCAATCATATTTGTAATGGTGACATGAGTCATTGTGTAAGAGAATACAATTGACAGAGCTTGATCATTCGAGAAATGAAAATGGTCGACAAGATGGACATCCGTCCTTTTACCTCTGCGTTACAGATGTGATGATGGAATGAGAAAGACTTGGAGATGAAAAGCGGCTCCATCATAGTATCTGTATTTCAGAGGTAGAAGGACGGAAGTTCATTTTCTCGTCCATTTTCACTTTTGGAGCTATCAATTGCCATTTGACTGATGCCAACAAATACAGTTATTGAAGTATTCATTCTCTTACACAATGACTCATGTCACCATTACAGATATGATTGAATGAAGACAGAATTACTGGCTTATGAGACCTCAAGAACAGGGCTGTAGTACCCATAAGGCAATATAGGCAGAGTGCCTAGGACCTATACGAAGCTTTTGGGGCCTTCGAAAGGCCCACTTTAATAACAGCCCACTTCAATCAAAAATAATTTGTCAATTCACAATAGAATTCACATCAATTTAATTATTAAGTTGCTTTAAAATTGTGTAGAAATCGCGTAAAAATGAACAAGATACAGTCCAGAAATTAAAAATTTTCTCGGGGCTATTCACCCCAGACCAGCATGTAACTGGTGGGTTGATGGGGATCAAGAATCATTGCAATGGACAATCGTCCTTCTGCCTCTGAGATATGATGGAGATGGAATGAGAGTGAATCATTGCAATGGACTTCCGTCTTCCTGCCTCTGAGATATGATGAGATGAGATGGAATGAGAGTGAATCATTGCAATGGACTTCCGTCCTCCTGCCTCTGAGATACAGATATGATGATGGAGATGGAATGAGAGTGAAGCCTTGTACATGGAAAGCGTCTCTCGAGTCTCCAAGGAGCCGCAGCATCTCTTATCGATCTCCCTTGTCTTCTGATTAACTGCGTCTTTAATCTCCCGATAAACTGATTCTTCTCCCCTCTCTGTCGGGTTTAATCTGCTGGATGCTGTGATCCTTAACATGCAGTCGAGAGCACATCTCCGTGCTGAGGCTCGATACCAGGGGGTGATTCCTTGCCATTTCACTTTATCTCATCATACTTGGACACACGTAACGTTCAAGAATAGTTTGTTAGATGTCAACATTGTACCAGAATAGCAACATTACAAGAAATAGACAGATTTTCAATCGTCTGCTAAAACCAGTAGTTATGTTTAAAAAATCTTTCGAGGAATATGGTTGTTTGTTGCCATTACAATTTAGTCAAAATCAACGGGTTTAAAATTTATAGTAAAAATTGGCCATTATACAACATTTGATTAAACTAGCACTTTATAAATTCGTCAATATTGTAAAATGAGTATTTGATTAAAACCTCTTCGACGTTGTGTTTTAACATTTGCACAATTCCTATCACTTCGTACATCACGCCATATCAGCTGACCCCACTGTGTTTGTGTTTAAATGGAACTGAGATGTCGATTGGAAGTACCCAAGGAGAAGTACCATAACAAATAGACTAATTGAGCGAGCGTAGCGAGCGTCACCACGGTACTCTTTTGGCACTTTCTCTGTGTGTTTGTTTGTTTGTTTGTATTTTTTTTGTGGTCACACCCCAGGTCAAACCGCTCAAGCAATCAATCTGAAATTTTGTACATATACTAACGTACTCTATGCGGTCCCTGGGATCGTTTTTGAACGTGATCCCGGTATTGGTTCAAATTTAAAAAAAAAATCTTTCGATTGGTTTGTTTTATCAATTTGAAATTTTGACAAGTCATTACCACTAACATTTTACCCAATCATACAAAGTTTCAGACAAGTCCTCCCATTGGTTAAAATTTAAAAAAATCTTTCATATGATTTTTGAAATTTAAACTAGAACCGTATGACCGATCAACTTAAAACTTTGCATGGTCATTGGGACCAACATTATCTGTATTTTTGACTATTTTCAGACTTATCTGTGATTAAATCCAAAAGTTATTGACATTTTACTGACATTTTGCGTGTTATCTGTCAAATTTCTCGAAAATGTTGATCACGGCTTCTTCGACTCTTTATAGTTCCAAGGTAGTTAGACAGAAACTTTCAAACGTATGAAACTGATATGACCGTTCAACAGATCGTCTAATATTGTGTAAGTATACACACTTATATCACATGAGTGGTCCCAGGTATATTTTTTTAAATATATCCTATGATTTTTGAATTTTAACAAGGAACATTTTAATCATAAAGGTTCAATCGATCAACTTAAAACTTTGCATGGCTATTGGGAGAATATTAGAGAATATTATTAGAGAAGAATATTTGGAGATTTTTATACCTACAAGTCTGACGAATTTAAAGAATTATTGGCTTTTAATGATATTTTCGATCGACATATTTTCGGTTCGAGGTGTTGCGCGTGTCCGTGCTCGCTCATCAACGCGTTATACAGAGCGTTTTCCTAGTATTGTACACACAAATGAGCTTAGTATTTATTAAATTACTCGTGTGTTCCTAATAACATTATCTAGTACGTTTTGAATAATTGATCATCCAATTTTCTCCTATACTACTAAATTAAATGGTTTTTCTGAACACACCCGAGACTTAAAAAATGTTTCTCTTATAGAGCGATTTTTTTCTCGATTTTTTTTTAAATATAAAAAACACGTTTTTTTTAATTGGACTTGGACGGTTCTCCTCCAAGCTCACGATAAGCAAAGTTGTCATCTAACTCTAGTAGATGAGCTCTGATTTCATTGATAATAACAAGGATTGATATTCAAGGAACCTGACAAGCAGCCAATCCATTGGTTAAAAGACCTTTTTTTACTTTGGGCAAGTGTTCCTATTCCACAACATAAGGTATTGTGATCAATGCAAAGCTTTGTGTATGATTTTAAATTGCACCCTTCTTTAATTCTGGCCCCTTTTCTATACGAATCCCCCTCTTTTCAAAAAGGCAATTTTCTTACCTTCACAGTTTTTTATACCTACTTCGATTATCATTTTCTCCTTACAATTACAATGAATTGAAGTACACTGAAATGTGGATACATGACGTAAGAAATGTCCTGATTTCAATTCTGAATAAAACTATGTTTTTATTGACGATGAAATTCTTAATCATCGAATAATCGGTAATCTGTTCTGTGTACTTGGAAATAAGTTACATGTGATTATTTAACTCGCATTTGATAGTGATGTGGCAATCAACTCCTTCCCCCCTCTCTCCCCCCCCCCCCCCTCTCTCTCTCTCTCTTCTGAGAGATGATGGAGCGCCAACACACTCTCTCCTTTCATTTGAAAATAGTTGAGATATTATCTTTCCTTGTATTAATTTTTCAATTTAATGGCAGTCATAATTTGATTCGTCGGAAATGATTAATCAATTCCCTGTGTCACGTGACGTAACCGTTGCCATGGTGATGGAGAAGCTGAAGACCCGAGTTCGAGGGCTCGAGACTTGGACAGGCTATACTGATCGGAGACGGCCATGATTTGTTCGCTTTGCTGTTGCATTTCTGTTGCATTAAAAAAATCGTAGAGACCGCAATTTTCACTCTACAGACTTGCAAGGGGGCTCGTTGTCTTCGTTATGAATAAGCGAAGAGGGCACTAAGTTTCTTTTGGTCAATAACTTGATATCAAACCTGGCCACAGGCACCAATAAATGTGGGTTTTCTCGACGAAAATCCGGTTTTACCGACTTTATTTTAGAAAAATTGCAATAAAAATACCGAAAAAGGACTTAAGTAATCCCTAGGTATTTTTATTATGATTATTCATGCCAAGTTTCAGCAATTGCTATGTCGAACGGTTATTCAGTTCCGATCTTTTCTGTGAATCGTCTTGAACTAGTTGGATCGTCCGGATATATTTTTACTTTCCAAAATGTGGGTTGATTTCGCTAAATATCGGTCTCAGCTGACATCTACTTACAATATTTCATGAAATTAAAAAGTCATGCCCCCCCCCCCCCCCCCTGGAATCCCCCCAAAGTGTCCCTCCAGTAGTTACGACGCTGTCGACCCAAATCGGAATGAAAGAGGTCAGTGAACAATCAATTTCATCTGTCAAACCACATGTCTGTATTTACTGGAATCGAAGCTCTCAGTTCTTCCAAGTGTTCTAACAATTATTGTTTCTCACCCTATCGGTTAAAGAGATTTTAATTACGTACCTCATTTTTAGGGAATATGATTGTGTTTGAAAATGCAGTATGACAATTGTGTAACATTCGCAAGAAATTAGATCAAGGAAACAATCTTTTACATAATGAGTAGTGTATATGTACATGAATATCATAGGAATCAGCAATAATTGAATTGTAAAAAATAAGCAATAATTAAGATTGTGGAAACCATACAATTATATTTATAAATTAAAATATTTATGTTTGATTTTTTAAATGTTATTTTGAAATATTTATGTTAGTTTCATAGGCCAATGATGTCAGTTGAAGGTAATATTAATTTTTTAGCTAATCACAGGATTTTGTTTCAAAAATAACCTCTTGATTCTGGAGTTGATATTTATGATTTGTATCAAATGTCTTCTTGATCAGAGGACTTGAACAACAGATTGCGAGTGACAAGACACTGGCTCCTCTGCCGTGAGAAATGTGAAGTACAAACCGGAAGTGGGGTCGGCGCCGGAAGTGCGGGGTCAAGAAGTCACGTGACATTGTCGTGGATGCGGAGGAAGTGAAGTACAAAGACGTGGAGGAATTCGTCGCTGTCTTGCAGAGAAATTCCCTGCAATCTTCATTCTTCGCTTCACGCGGACTCTTGCCTGTCCAGAGCAAAAGACAAAGATAGAGACAAGTACCGAAACCAAACAACAATTATAGTACTTGCTATGAATTGACCAATGTAGATCTCCGCCCCCTACAGAAATTCCTGCGCATGCGTGAAGTTGACAATTTTACATCTTGACCCGTGTGACATCTCGAAAACACTGCCCTCTTAAAACGAAAATTATACTGCATTAAGAAGGCTGTTATCTAATTTTCGATTGTTGCATTTTTGTTTTGTAAAATTTGTTTCGTTCTGCTTTAAATTTATTTTAACAAAGTACATTTCATTTAATATGTATTGCATCAAGAATACTAATATTTAATAGCAAGTAGGTGAACTTTCAATTACATTTATTTAATAAGTGTAAATTGATACTAAATTGATATTTTTTGTCACCACCGGAACACACGGAATGGTTCCAAGTAGTTCCAAACCGGATATAGATGGCACTAGTCATTTCTGTTTTGGTCTATTGCAATTAATAATCGCAATGCATTTTACCTATGCATTATGCACTACTTCAATATTGTTCAGTCTTAATTAAGTTCTTAAAAGAGAGATAGCTGTCATGTTTTTAAGTTGACTTATAGCCAACTGACATTTCGGGCTATGCTTGACTAAACTCTCCACTGACAGACGGCATTGCCATGTAAAACGCTTTGGCAACATACCTGTCAAAATATACTCAGCATATCATCAAACAAGATTTATATGAGTTTATAATTAAAAATTGAATAATTTTACTGTTTTAGGTGATTATATTACACACCTATTTCTTTGATCTTTCTGAATTTAATTTGTCAGTATGAAAAATTGTTATTTTTCAAGAACTGAAGCGTTATCATGATAAAATTTTGTATTTCATAAGGCAACGCCCACCTTCATTGGTCAATTGGTACATAAAAAATTCTTGTGGCTCAGATGTCATTCTTTTATTCGATTGCATAGTGACTTTTTCATATAACCATTTCTGCGTATACACACATACATACGTATGTGACACACGTATACGTATACACACACGTATTTATGTGTATAACCACTTTGATATAACCAGTGATTTCTTGATTTTGACTCGAATCATTCAACAATATAATGCAGGATTCCACATTGTGATGTGATACAATACAAAGGATTACACAGAAACATAAAAATATGGAACAAGAACGGTGTTGCGGGGGGGTAGGGGGGGGAACTATTATAAGGAACTATATCAATATTTTATTATTCACAAGAAGGTTCCCTATAGGCCTTCCCACCGATACTTACTTACCTATTCTTTATCATCAACGTAACCATTAGCCTAGTTGTAGAACAGTGCGACGTTAAATACCAGTTTATATTTAAAAATGTGTCATTAATATAAAGTGGAGACAAAATTATTGTACCTAATACCAATTTATTTTGATATTTGCAAACCTACCTGGACATAATTGTTATTTGTGTTTGTTTTAATAACAGAACATCATAAAGGCTCTTCTAGTCAAGTATTTGATTCCCATCAGACAGCCAGTAGCATCGCATGTACCGTCTAATTGTCTACCCTCTCACTCTCTCCCATCAGCCAGGTATCTCCTTCCACCAGGAGCGAGAGAGACAGACAGTCATACACGTTATTAAAATTGATTGTTTTTACCTTCAGTCAACCGTGAAAAAGTTTGTCTTGGAAGTTGGTTTTTGCTTGTTAGCCTCTGCCGATGCTCTGGAATATCCCTGCATATTATTATTACACGGGGCGGCATGGAGCTCAGGGGCGAGCGAGAGGGGGTTCTCTTTTAATGTGTGCAGAAGAGAGACGCGAGATCTAACGCGAGTCTTCCCGGCAATTTCCATCTCG
This sequence comes from Leuctra nigra, assembly GCA_934045905.1. Taxonomy (NCBI): domain Eukaryota; kingdom Metazoa; phylum Arthropoda; class Insecta; order Plecoptera; family Leuctridae; genus Leuctra; species Leuctra nigra. The sequence goes on along the minus strand of OW203768.1, from coordinate 1,057,757 downwards.
AAAAATATTTTCCGGCAAACGAGCTCGGCAAACTTCGTCCGTCTATGGATAAACGAACGTATTTAACAATTTTCTTCGTGCCTTTATTATTTTCTCTCCTCTTCGTTTCTTCGTTCAACGCTGACAAACGAGAAGAGTTTTTTTTTTTTACAAATTGATCGGGAAAAACATCGTCACACGTTTCATGTTCTGAGCATGCGCCAGATAGTTACGAATTAAATGACAATGCAAATAAATTGTTCCGATCTTCTATTCAATTATATTGTTATCTTCAGGGTAAGGATCAACTCAGCGTTTTTGAAGATTGTGACCCTGTTAATCTATGCACAAAGAGAAGTTAACTCTCTACAACTTTTTCGCTTCTTCGACGAGACGGCCACAATCTTAACAATGGCGGTGTAGAAGGTGGTCCTTTCTCTTAATCCCAAATTCGAGATGCCTTCTCAAGTCAACTAAAACCAGTATTTATTTCCCTCGCCAATGTGAAGCTATGTTTTCGGCTGCTCTAATTGGCTTGACAATATAGATTAAAATTTGTGACATTCCTCGTCTATAGCATATTATGAAAGTGTTAGAATTTTAAGTATTTACACTATTTTAATTTAATTGTTAAAACAAATACTTTTTACGTTCTTGAAGAACTTGCAAAGAATCCACTTGTTCAGAACATTTACTTTTCAACCAATCAGATTCAGAGGATTCAGTTTTTCTCGATCAACCAATCAGGGGCCAGATTCACAAAAAGTATTATCTCCTAATACGTACTATCTTTGGTATTATCTTTCATTTAACACGGTGTTTTTGGTATTAAATCAAAAGATAATACGTTTTAGCAGATAACACCTTTTGTGAATCCAGCCCCAGAGGGTTTTGCTTGAAAACTGTACTGCAAAAGTTATCTCGACGCATATGTGCAAAATTTCAGCTAGATCGGAGAAACTGTGTGGACCAGGCCCAAGCCAAAAGAGTAAAACAGAAGACTATCATTGAAACAACCACGTCTATTCATATGTTCGTAAATTCCATGTGTAAATTATACATTTATGTAATGTATGCTCTTTTCTTTAGACTTCTCTCAAAACTTGCTTCACATTTCCTGAGATTCCCAAGAACTTTATGAATAAGTATTGCCATTTTATTTCGCCTCTCGAAGCTTTCATTTTATATTACTGCTTCAAGTTGCTTTTTATTATTTCCCTAATCCCATGCCAAAGTAAAATACTACTTAGAGAATTTCCTAACAGTATTTTGCCTCCACGAAGGACGGGAATTTGATTTGCCTCTCACGCGATTATATTATTATTATATATTTTGTGCGAATAAATTTTCTCTCGGAAAACTCAGCTAAAAAAGTGGGCGTGAAGTTTCTCGAGGAATGTAAGGAGATTTCAGGTTCTGAGTGGAACGGGGGGGGTAAGGGACAACTTATATATACCGTGATTTCTGTCGAGAAATCCATTTGGATCCGACTCTCTCATTCTAACTGTGTGTATGTGTGTTGGCATGGATATTTTCCTTCTCTCCTCTCCTTTTTTTTTATCAAGAAAAGGAAAATTCATTCCAGGCAGCGCTGAAAGTTTTCCGAGACTTCTAACAAGGGTGCTCGCTGATTTTCTTTCGCCAAGAGTGTTTGAGGATTGGGTTGGGGAGGGAGTTTAAAGGTTTTATATTCTATCAGTAAAGAGGAGGAGGATTTGAAAGCTGGATTGTGAGATAGAAGCTTCTTAAGAAGATGTTTAATCCTGTATTTCTCTGTAATCACTTGGCGTGGTTTTTCATTGAGCAGTGAAAATGTCAAAGAAAATGACCGACTTAAAAGAAAGTCGTTGATTGTGAGACAACTGTGAGTGACGTAAAAACTCCGCGGTTTTCAAAAGGTTCAAGTTGAGTTTGACCAATCTAAACAATTCGCATGCAGGTTTATTTTACAATTATCTATTGACTTGAGGTACATATTGTTATAAAATATCCATACATTACTGGAAACAATTAGTTTGTGTTAATTTCGAAGCAGACGGTCATTGACAGGACATTCTTTGACAGGTCATTGACATTCTATAACTTTAAAATTCCCGATTCTGCTGCAATCTGATTCACGGCCATATGGATTAACATTGCGTCGAATCGGATTCCAGGAGAATCGGGAATGTTAAAGTTAATGAATAGGGCCAATGGTCACTTACTTCGTAAAATCACGATATTTTTAATTTGGCCATTCACATGTTTCCTCCCCACTTCCCAAATAATTCGTTCAGGATTCATATTACGAAATAAAAGATTAGGTCGAACAGCAATTAATTCTCCGTTGATGCAATTCACTGTTGCCATGGTAATTGCTTGTAATTGTCACCACCAAATATTCATCATCAAGCTGAAAAGATATTTAACACAGTTTATAAAAAACTTTTCATAATATTTTGCTACATTTGTATCCAAAGAATGGAAGAAATGTTCAAACGGTCTTTGCTTCATCAACGTGTTTTATACCGCCTATGTTCCATGCTGTCGAGTACAATGCTCTTATCTGATGTTATTCGATTACTTCTCCGATGTCTGAAGAACTCTTCATTGGATTCGCTGCACTTTCAGAGCTCAAGATGCATCTCTTCATTCAGATTCAGAATCAGATCTTGAGACTTTGAGACAGCGCTGAACTCAGATGTGAGCAACTTGTTTACAAGTCTTCAATCACATCAAGTCACAAAATATCGCAAGAAAATCGAAAAATATTTAGGTATAAATAATAAACAAATATGAAATAATCTTGTAAAAGCCACAAAAAACACTTTACACCTACAAAAAATCGTTTCAACATTCTAAATCGAATCTTGAGAAATAATGAAAAATTTAATAAAATCTGAAAATTGCACAACAGTACAAAATTACTGCAACAAAAATGTAAAAAATCAAGAAATTAATCAGGTTTAGACAACTAAAAATTGCTGTATTCCTATAATTTGACCAAAGAAAAGACTTGCTACTGGACTGGTACGCATGATATTGTAGATTTGATCCCCATGTGTCGGTTCGACACAGAGCAAGGCAAGAGCCCAGGACGTGGCTCTCTCTATTGTCTTGAACATCCAACAAGATGCTGGATCCTCGTTACCCTGGCAACGTGGCGAGATTGCTTGCGGGAGAGGCTGTAGACCCGGGAGGCGCTAGCTCCACGCAGCCAAGCTCTACGGGTTCACGTTGTTCAGAAAGACAGACGTTCAGAAAGTTCAGAAAGACAGAAATGATATCAAATAAAATAAGAAAATTAAATCAAAAAAGAAATCAGCTAGATTTTGGTCAGTTATGAAGTCAGATATGACTGCCATTTAGTCTGACAAAAGCGAAACCTGAACAATATTAAATGCTAAGTTTTACTAACTCCACAAGAAACAAATGATACGAGTCGTCAGTGAGGAATAACTACTTCATTACTGTGATTTCAATCCTTCTTTACACTGAATACACTGTGAGAAATAAGGGCTTAATCAGATCAGATCAGAATGTATCTAATTTGTTAATTTGTGATTTCTCGGAGCTGATAATTCACTCGTTCTATATTCTCCTACTTTAATTGTACTTAATATCTTTTTTCTTCTTGTTTTTCATGTGTAGTGTGCATTGACCACTGATCTCCATGTACTTCCACTTCGTTGCGTGGATTGCGCATTGAATCCCTTTAGCATTAGTCCCAGTGAAGTCGAAAATACATTAGAAAAATGTTCCTAAAATGTTCCTTTTCAAGGTCATCAATATATAACAGCCTTTTACACGATCTGAATCATTTCTAAAATCTTTTTTAATCAACTAAATCATTACATTAGTCATTAGTTAACTAGTTAATAAACATGGTTTAGTTTCATTAGTTATAATTTGTTAGGAATCCACAAAGTTATCACGGCGGCGACTTAGAAAATGTCGACTTCACTCGCATAGCATTGATAAGCAATCCACGTGTTATATATCAGTGGCATTGGCCATCGACGTTGTGAGTATTCAGTATTTTTCATAGTGTTCTACAGATGAGCCCTGTTCTTATAATTTATATGTATGCTATATTGTGTGCCAATAAAAAAATAGAGGCAGTATCTTATTCAGAACTACAATACAATTGTGTTTGGCACATTTTGCAGACAACCCACGATGAAGAAAATGTCTTCACAATTGCATCAAAACGAGTGCCTTGATGCTCCACACTTATTACCTGTATTTTATTAAAGAGTGTAATAACGTCTGCCCCCCCCCCCCCCCCCCCCCGACAGACATTGATTGCTGAAGATTTGCGACTGTTAATATCTGAACGCTGATTCGACACACAAGATTGAAGTAATAAGTGCAATCTAGAATCTATCAGTTCCCAGACGACAGCGTTTTCTCATTTCACCTGTCACTTGCGCCGTTCTTTCACTCAAGAATCACCCATTCTTCTCTCCCCCCCCCCCCCCTGGCGCTCCACGTCGCTCGTTTTATCTCGTATATAAGTTTTATTGCATCCATTTCTCCCACGTGCGGGGGTGGGGGTGGGGGTGGGAGACATGTGGGGGCGGGGGCGGGACAAGATCTCTTTCTTCGTCTTCTTCACCTATTCTTTGATTCGCTCTGAGCTCGGAGTCTGCGCCATGACGATGTGTGCTGCGTGTGTGGAGATGAAGATCCTCCCATAAGATATCGCAGGATTTCCAATCGCATTCGTCTTTTACTCCAGCTTTTCAGACAAGACTTGGAGTAAAATATTACATCAAACTTAAAAAAATCAAATATCCTTAAAATTCGCGAAACTGTAGAAATATTGTCTTAATAACAATCTTATAACATTTTATTTTGTCTCAGAAAGGCATATAATTTTGCATAAACGTATTATTTTCTTGTACACTATTTTGCTTTTTTGTAAGTATTGGATTTTTGGAGTAAAAAATCCAGTATTTAGAACATTTGGAAACACATTTAGTTTATTTTTTGTATTTTCGTGGTGCCTAATTTTGCACTGTTTTGCTACTAGACTAATGGCGACGGATGAATGATTATGAATGGAACCTTCCCATCATTGGCCTGTTGGGAATCGAACCCGGCCCGTAGCATTTAATTCTAGAATCCCTTTTTAACCCGATTTTATTTTCTCGTCATCTCCTAATTGTCTTGACATCATTATAGTTGTAGACACATTCTTTAACTTCATTGTGATCACATCTCCTGCATGTTGTTGTCTCGCTCTTGCTCATTACCAGTGCGATCATCTCCTCTCGCTCGCTCTCATTACCCTCGGATAATCGCTTCTCGGCGTTTTAAACTGATGATAATGATGATGAAAGCTCTCTTTATAAGTCCCCATCGGAACTTTCACAGAAGTTGTAATTAATTTTCTCTCCGAGCAGAGAATTTCCGAGCGAGATTTTCAAGAAGCAACGAATACACAAAGTGGCCAAGTTTTATTTTAAACTTATAAGCATAATATTATTTTCTCATTTGGTGTTCGGGTATAAAACGAGAGGCCCCACGCATTACTGAACCTTTGAAGGGGGTAAAAAAGACACGTTTTTCTAAACATCGTCTCGGCGATATTTTTATACTCGCGGAGTGAAATGAAATGCTAAAGGAGTGGATTTTTGAAGCACTTAGCGACGCGTCTGAAATGTTTCGCGCACGATATTGATTCGACAGAAGATGATGGGGGTAAAAAACACACCTAGCGACAAAAATATGTTTTTCCCATCAGCCATTTCAATATGGCTTCTCTTCACTTGTGTATATATATGAGAAAAAGTTTCCTTTGTCGCTCGCCGGCTCGAGATTCAGCCAATCCCCACGCACGACTTCGTACATGTGAACGAGTATTGATGACGCTCAGGACGCATGCGTCGCAGCAATATGTGTCTTCTTTCTTATACCTCTCGCTCTCTCCCCGCCGAGCTCTATCCGGTCTTTTTCATCTCGTGAATTCAAATTTTCGAACGGGGGATTTTTTCTTCTTCTTCTCTTCTCTTCTTCTCTTTTTCGAGGGGGTGGGTGGGTGGGTGGGTGGGCTCCCATACGGAAGTGCCGTGCCTCGCTACCCCTTAGCATCCCGCTCACGCCACCCGCATCGCTTTGCTCCCCCCCCTGCCACCCCCCATGCCACCCCCCCAGCTCTCACACGCCGGGGAAACAGGGATATGAAAACCAAGACGCGGGCTGATGTGCAGGTGTAGATGGGATTTTCTTCAGACACGTCTAAAAGTGATACATAAATATGTTTCATGTAGGTATTCCTGATTTCAAAAATAAGTGTTTTATTTTGCATGAAAATTACTTTTTCACATATTTTTTATGAATTCAGTCTTTTTTTACTATTGAAGGGTATTTTTTTAAATTACTGGTGAAAATAATATTAAATTGTTTCAAGCTACAAAAGTTAATTTTAACATCTTACTCCAAATGCAACTCTCAAAAAATTAAATCGAATAATATGTTGACGATTATTACAAAGCATAACATTTCATTGGTCCTTTTTCTGGATTTTATGGTCCTTTTTTAATAATTTTAATGTACTATTTGCCTTTCTTTTTGGACGTTTTATAGGTCTTTAAACATCCCAGCCATAGTCATGTATGTTACACTACTTACAACACAACACTGACAATACTGCACACAGTCAAAAGTGCATGTTCGCAAACTAATTGCATGTTTTCTGCATTTCAGGTGAGTTAGTCTGTTCACTTCACCCAGCAGGAAGTAAGTCAACTGGCAGCTATTATTACTCAATTAACCTTTTGGACCATTTATATTCCTCGCTGACTTTACTATTGTTATTCTTTGAGTCTAATGATATGATGACCTTTGACATTTGGCTCTCACTTTGTCGTAGAAATCGCAAACTTAAAGATCTAATTAATTCAAATACAAATCAAACAGTAAATTTAATTTTATAGCTCAGTCAAGATTGAAAAGTTTAATATATTGCGAAAATATTTTTTTTTTTGAAATACGAAACAATAAAGGAATCATTATGCTTTGTTGTCTTGTACTGATGGGAAAAACTTAGCGCTAGGCTCTTATTCTGTAACGAAAACGAATGACTTCAGTGTGAAATCATTTCACTGCCATAAAGATCACATTGAATGAAATGATTTCAGCGTGAAATGGTCTCGATGTCGTTACAGAATAGGTGCTTCACCTGTGTCGTCACTTTCTACACCCCGTGAATCGAGTGCGAGATCTCGTGATGGAAGCCTGCTGATGCCGTGAGATCTCGACAGCGAAATGGTCTCGATGTCGTTACAGAATAGGTGCTTCACCTGTGTCGTCACTTTCTACACCCCGTGAATCGAGTGCGAGATCTCGTGATGGAAGCCTGCTGATGCCGTGAGATCTCGACAGCGAAATGGTCTCGATGTCGTTACAGAATAGGTGCTTCACCTGTGTCGTCACTTTCTACACCCCGTGAATCGAGTGCGAGATCTCGTGATGGAAGCCTGCTGATGCCGTGAGATCTCGACAGCGAAATGGTCTCGATGTCGTTACAGAATAGGTGCTTCACCTGAGTCGTCACTTTCTACACCCCGTGAATCGAGTGCGAGATCTCGTGATGGAAGCCTGCTGATGCCGTGAGATCTCGAGAGGCCCGGCCGATGCAGATGTAAGGGCTGCGATGTGTGAGGGGGGGGGGGGGGATCACTGCCGCAGAGCTCAAAACCCTCTCCTCATTGTATTCCTCAAGATTCGAGCGCGCGTTTCTTTTTCCTTATTTTCTTTCACCCCCCCCCCCCCCTGGTGCACGGGAAATGCCCCGCCTTGTTGGAAAATTCCGATTTCGAAGGAAAAATGAACGTGCAGTCGCATTTTTAAACTCATTTGTGATTTCTCCACTTTTTACAATATCCCTCTGTCGAAAGCTTATTCTGAGATTTTCTTTTGATTTGCTGAAGTTTCGAGATGTTTGCGTTTTGCTTGTGAAGTATTCTGTTACGTTGATGTTTAATCTGAGGCTGGAGGCTGCATGTCGCTTGATGACGTCACAAGTTCATCTCCAAGCAATCTCAGTCGATGCGTTCTGTTCAACTAATTGCCTTTGTTACTTCCTAAAATGTTACAAACATATGTTTGATTTTTAATGAGGAATGAAGGCACGGTTTGGATGGAAATGCTCCCTGTAGCGAATATCGCTTAGTTCAAAGTCAAATAAAGAAATAAAATGTTGTTCCTTTATTTCTCGATATTTTTCTACGTTTTTGATTTTTGAACACATAAAAACATATTTCTCAATTAAAAATGTATATTTATGTCATGGAGAGCTTTTTTTTCATTGTTATCTCGAGCTTTATAAAATGTAATTGTCTAAAAGATAAAATAATATGTTCCATATTTTGTTAAAGAAAAAGGATTTGTCATAAATTGATCAAAGATTCACATAGGGTCATAGATTTGCGATAATTTACAATTTGTTTAAGAAACTTGTATGCGTTTATAAAATGTATATGTTGAATAATTATAGAAAAATACACTTGGCAAGTCAACGATAATATAAATTCTCCTAATTTTGTCTTGCTTTGAAATGACAGCTATGACGTAATTCCCCGAAACCGTGCGTCATTAATATAAACATCCTCCGAGTTATTTACGAATTAGTCTCAACTGGCGTCAATTGTCCTCCATCACTGCGGATGTGGGCTGCGTAACAACCCTTATGTCCACATTAACCCGCCATTAGCCCCTTTAATACCGACTAGACTTTAAGAAAGAACAAATTACCTCCCTCTCTTTTCTTATTAAGAAGTCTTTCGCTTCCAGTTTTAAAAAGATAAAAAGTGGGCCACTGACACGATTCCCCCGACCTTGCCCTTCCCCCCCCCCCCCCCCCCCCCCCCCGCTAGGTAATTAAATAGCTCTGGCGGGCGAGAGCGCTGGCTGCGTTTAATTGAGGGAGATCGGAGCATGCGCTCGAGAAGCTTTTTTAATGACTGGGTCACAAGGAAACTAGGGAAATAATAAAGAAGTTGAGAAAGTCTTAAAAAGAAAGAGAGAGAAGAAAAACGTGAGGGGGTTGAAATGAAGGAGGGAAGTTTTTAACCCTATTTTTTGTCACTATTCATTACTCGAGTCTTAATGTGAATTTGCATGTCGCTGAGAAAAGAATGGAGGGAAATTTGTTGACGACGGGGGGTTGAGGGGTTGTTCGCTACGTTTAATTAATTCGTTGATGTAGCAGATTCTCACCAGCTCAGTTATTCCGCTAGATTCATTACACTTCCCGCTCTTTAGGGGTGTGACGTCACTACACGCACTCGATTAAATACTTCATTTGTTTAATTTATGTGATTTCTCAGCGCATGAAGGGGATTTTCATAATTTTATAAACCGAAGTCCATTAATTATAAAAATTTTAAATCTCAGAAATAATTTAGTGAAATTTATATTAATTAAAATATAAATGATTTAGAACCAATAGCTGATTGACTAATTATTTAGGCTTAGGTTTGTATACTCTTACTGAGTGTTGATTTTGAATGGTAACACCACTTTAGAACGGTCCGTCAGAGTTTCAAATACATCTTTCATTTTAGATATAAAATTACATCGTCACCCTAGCAACTATCCCGCATGTGTGGCTGTGTTAGTTAAAAATAATAATATTAAAATAGGGGCATTGTAATTTTAAAAGTGTAATAAATTATAGTATCAGTTTGGCTTCAGTACATCACTAATCGGAATCGAAGAATAATCCTGAGGGAAGCGTCCCGCTAGTTCATTCAGCACGCACGGATACGTCATTACCTCTTAGCTGCCGACGCTCTAAGGTCAATCACAATTACTGATCCCAGAAACATTAAAATGTTACATATTCACTAAATCGGTAAAGTTAAATTTAATAAAATTAAAAAATCTCATTACAATCATTCATCACCTCTGAACTTCGAGCTTCTGAACTTTCACTGCTGATGTCCCGGGTTCGATTCCCGCCCTCTTTCCCTCAGTCGAGAGGCAAATGCTGGAAAGTTTCCCCACTAAAAGTCCGGCTCCTTCCCACCGTCCATCCCTACATATACATCATCATCATCATCTCCCAATCATCATCATAATCATTGTAGAACCGTGCGTCGTTAAACAACACTAAAATAAATTTAAAAAAATATATTTCATGGATAGCTTTGTTTCTTATGATGATGCTCCAATCAAAGTAGAGTTCCAATCTAATCAAAGTTACAAAGTAATACTCACTTTGAAACTTAAATTTAACTGCTGTTGGCCAAAGCGATTTCAACTGCAGTTCAAAGTCATAGTGAACAATTGGTATTATCCTCATAAGAAAAATATATTTTCATGAAATACAATTTTTGAACCCAATTCTTGTCTAATTGCATGTATTGGTAATGAGCGACTTGACAATGATCTATGATCTACGCGATGATCTCGGCGAGGTGATCCATCCCGGCACGACGTGATCCCTCCATCTTGGTATCGATTGGGCCGACGTCGCGGGGGGCCGGGGCGAGGGGCGGGGGGCGCCGGGGCGGGGTAGCGTCTTGAAGGAGAACGAATAGGGCGTCGCGACGTCGCATGTGAGTGTGTGAGTGTGTGTGCTCACGTCACATGTGGACGTCGGGGAGGGAACTCACTCGGCATTGGCGGAAAACTCGGCGAGAGGGTAAAAAAAAAGAAAATCACTTTCCCGGATATCAGAGAAGAAATCTCGTCTTGTTTTCTTTTGTGCCGTGATTTCTCCATGGCGTCGCCTGGTTGACGGAGAAGTTGTAACAAGTTTATGGGGAACTTAAGTAGATCCTTGACTAAAAGCTTTTTGATTGGAACCGTTTCTATCTTTGTCGCTCTCACAAGCACATTGTATAATAAAATACTTTCATCCTTCATAAATATAATTTTAAACCAGATTTCAAACGATGTGTATTTACGATTAATAAAAATATCAACCCTAAGAAGAAAGAATGGTTTGGTCTATGGACGATGTAAAGTAGAAAGTATAAAGCAATTGTTGCGGTAAAAGTTCTCATAGTTGACTTTTCAGACAGAAGTTATAACTTCCCTTATCGGGCTCAATATCACGTCTTTGAATTGTTTTCAAATAACAGTCCTGAATGCAGAGTCCTGAATCCTGAGTCCTGAATGCTGAATCTCATATAAAATCTGTCTAAAATACCAAAGGGCTTAATTTGCAATAACTCAATGTAAAGTGGGTTTTGCCATGCCAATAATTGCTATTTTGTTATTATTGATGGTAAACTTCATGAAATATTATTATAACAGGGCTCGATTGTTTTTACTTTTAAAATATTTCAAATTATCTCCTGAATATGGAATACATCTAAGATATTTACCGAAATGCATTCACCTCTCCATGAACTGTTCAACATGTCAATGAGTGTTTCTATCTCGATATTTCAAATCATCAACTGAAGTCTCGATGAGAAGACGCAAGCAAGACGCGGCTCCTCCACCGCCTTCTTATCTCTGCTGTCAGATCAGAAGCACTTTCTCCCTCGCTCATGTAGCAGGGTTAATTCTTCTCTCCCTCTCTCTCTCTCACTCTCTCTCTCTCTCTCTCCCTCTCTCTCTCTCTCATGTATAATAGCAAGGTTAATTGCTCTCTCTGTCGCTCCCATGTAGCAGGGTTAATTGCTCTCTCCCTCTCACTCATTTAGCAGGGTTATAATTGTTCCCTCTCTCTTACACAGCTGATCGACACCCCGCACTGTTTCACTCGACTTGAACTTTACTACAGTGAATGGAAATAATCTTCGCTGCATTTCGAGTCCGCTCGGTTCTGGACTTCGGACCAACTAATCAGATATTTTATTAGGATGAAATGAAGACAGTCAAGGAGCAAGTGGGCTCAGGCAGTAACGCTGGAGCTCCCGGGTTGACTGACTAGTTGGAGATTCCCTACTAGTAAAGCCACGATCGCTTCCTTCCCACCTTCCAGCCTTATACCTATTCTTCATCATCATCATAATCATTTTATTATTATTTCGTATGTTTTTTTTATATACCTACCGGATCCTAATACCATGTGTTCCGAATATTTCCACGAAAATAATTTTAATTTCTATTTTTAGGCAATGCCCAGGTCAAATTGTTCAACCAATCGATCTGAAATTTTTCTTTCTCACTAATATGCTCGATTTAAAATAATTGTCAATTCTATTCCAGAAAATGTCAGTTATTTTGACGCACTTCCAAGGTCTTTACAGCAGCAACTTGCAAATGCATATCAATTGACATCCAATACGAGGACTCGCTCATCATTCAACGCGTTACACCGAGCGTTCTCGTCGTATGCGATATGTTTTCAGGCCTGAAAGTCCAGGCTGGGAATGCGGATATAAAACCTCCGCCTGGTTCTTGTCGAGCTTCATGTTCTCGTCGTATTCGATATGTTTTCAGGCCTGAAAGTCCAAGCTGGGAATGCGGATATAAAACCTCCGCCTGGTTCTTGTCGAGCTTCATGTTCTCGTCGTATTCGATATGTTTTCAGGCCTGAAAGTCCAGGCTGGGAATGCGGATATAAAACCTCCGCCTGGTTCTTGTCGAGCTTCATGTTCTCGTCGTATTCGATATGTTTTCAGGCCTGAAAGTCCAGGCTGGGAATGCGAATATAAAACCTCCGCCTGGTTCTTGTCGAGCTTCATGTTCTCGTCGTATTCGATATGTTTTCAGGCCGGAAAGTCCAGGCTGGGAATGCGGATATAAAACCTCCGCCTGGTTCTTGTCGAGCTTCATGTTCTCGTCGTATTCGATATGTTTTCAGGCCTGAAAGTCCAGGCTGGGAATGCGAATATAAAACCTCCGCCTGGTTCTTGTCGAGCTTCATGTTCTCGTCGTATGCGATATGTTTTCAGGCCTGAAAGTCCAGGCTGGGAAGGCGAATATAAAACCTCCGCCTGGTTCTTGTCGAGCTTCATGTTCTCGTCGTATTCGATATGTTTTCAGGCCTGAAAGTCCAGGCTGGGAATGCGAATATAAAACCTCCGCCTGGTTCTTGTCGAGCTTCATGTTCTCGTCGTATTCGATATGTTTTCAGGCCTGAAAGTCCAGGCTGGGAATGCGGATATAAAACCTCCGCCTGGTTCTTGTCGAGCTCCATGTTCTCGTCGTATTCGATATGTTTTCAGGCCTGAAAGTCCAGGCTGGGAATGCGGATATAAAACCTCCGCCTGGTTCTTGTCGAGCTTCATGTTCTCGTCGTATTCGATATGTTTTCAGGCCTGAAAGTCCAGGCTGGGAATGCGGATATAAAACCTCCGCCTGGTTCTTGTCGAGCTCCATGTTCTCGTCGTATTCGATATGTTTTCAGGCCGGAAAGTCCAGGCTGGGAATGCGGATATAAAACCTCCGCCTGGTTCTTGTCGAGCTTCATGTTCTCGTCGTATTCGATATGTTTTCAGGCCTGAAAGTCCAGGCTGGGAATGCGAATATAAAACCTCCGCCTGGTTCTTGTCGAGCTTCATGTTCTCGTCGTATTCGATATGTTTTCAGGCCTGAAAGTCCAGGCTGGGAATGCGGATATAAAACCTCCGCCTGGTTCTTGTCGAGCTCCATGTTCTCGTCGTATTCGATATGTTTTCAGGCCGGAAAGTCCAGGCTGGGAATGCGGATATAAAACCTCCGCCTGGTTCTTGTCGAGCTCCATGTTCTCGTCGTATTCGATATGTTTTCAGGCCTGAAAGTCCAGGCTGGGAATGCGGATATAAAACCTCCGCCTGGTTCTTGTCGAGCTTCATGTTCTCGTCGTATTCGATATGTTTTCAGGCCTGAAAGTCCAGGCTGGGAATGCGAATATAAAACCTCCGCCTGGTTCTTGTCGAGCTTCATGTTCTCGTCGTATTCGATATGTTTTCAGGCCGGAAAGTCCAGGCTGGGAATGCGGATATAAAACCTCCGCCTGGTTCTTGTCGAGCTTCATGTTCTCGTCGTATTCGATATGTTTTCAGGCCTGAAAGTCCAGGCTGGGAATGCGGATATAAAACCTCCGCCTGGTTCTTGTCGAGCTCCATGTTCTCGTCGTATTCGATATGTTTTCAGGCCGGAAAGTCCAGGCTGGGAATGCGGATATAAAACCTCCGCCTGGTTCTTGTCGAGCTCCATGTTCTCGTCGTATTCGATATGTTTTCAGGCCTGAAAGTCCAGGCTGGGAATGCGAATATAAAACCTCCGCCTGGTTCTTGTCGAGCTTCATGTTCTCGTCGTATTCGATATGTTTTCAGGCCTGAAAGTCCAGGCTGGGAATGCGAATATAAAACCTCCGCCTGGTTCTTGTCGAGCTTCTTGTTCTCGTCGTATTCGATATGTTTTCAGGCCTGAAAGTCCAGGCTGGGAATGCGGATATAAAACCTCCGCCTGGTTCTTGTCGAGCTCCATGTTCTCGTCGTATTCGATATGTTTTCAGGCCTGAAAGTCCAGGCTGGGAATGCGAATATAAAACCTCCGCCTGGTTCTTGTCGAGCTTCATGTTCTCGTCGTATTCGATATGTTTTCAGGCCTGAAAGTCCAGGCTGGGAATGCGAATATAAAACCTCCGCCTGGTTCTTGTCGAGCTTCATGTTCTCGTCGTATTCGATATGTTTTCAGGCCTGAAAGTCCAGGCTGGGAATGCGAATATAAAACCTCCGCCTGGTTCTTGTCGAGCTTCATGTTCTCGTCGTATTCGATATGTTTTCAGGCCTGAAAGTCCAGGCTGGGAATGCGAATATAAAACCTCCGCCTGGTTCTTGTCGAGCTTCATGTTCTCGTCGTATTCGATATGTTTTCAGGCCTGAAAGTCCAGGCTGGGAATGCGAATATAAAACCTCCGCCTGGTTCTTGTCGAGCTTCATGTTCTCGTCGTATTCGATATGTTTTCAGGCCTGAAAGTCCAGGCTGGGAATGCGAATATAAAACCTCCGCCTGGTTCTTGTCGAGCTTCATGTTCTCGTCGTATTCGATATGTTTTCAGGCCTGAAAGTCCAGGCTGGGAATGCGAATATAAAACCTCCGCCTGGTTCTTGTCGAGCTTCATGTTCTCGCAGCTCGGCTCCAATCAATACACGTGGAAGAAAGAGGAACAAGCGTGTGTGCGAGCGAGACAGACGTATAGGGAGTGCTGGGAGAGCGAGAGAGATCGCGATGTTTTGTCACAGGATACAGGGAGGGATGGAAGCATGAGATAGAGGTTATTAAGATCAATAATACTGATGTGAGAGGGCGGGGGTGGGGGGAACCTGCTGGGAAATAAACGAAAATATCCATTGAAATATTCTGATAATATGTTTTCCGAGGGGTTCGCGATGTTTGTTAAGAATGTTTTGTGACGTTGCTGGAGGCGGGGTGGGATAGTTACCATATCACGACATTCATTATAATGAGAATGTGGGTTGACTTTTAATATACCTTCAGTGGCGTGTGGAGGAAGATGGGGGAGGGGGAAGGAATGCCCGACTAAATCTTGTGCCAAAGTTTAGCATAAATAGGTGCAATTTTCAACTCACAATTTCTTAGGAAATTCAGGAGAAATTCAATAAAAATATAATAATTTTTTTCTAAACTTGTTTTTCATTTTTAATTACTATCGTTCGCAAGCTTGATTTCTAAATGTGCCCCCCCCCCCTGCATGTCCCTGAAAAGTTGAAAACCTCTCATTATGTTTGGTGATCCTGGAAATTATCGTTCTTTTTAATCACATTACAACATAAACTCTGAATCTAAGTAGAAGGGTGGAAGTCAATTGTCTCGATTAACGTTGCACATTTTTGGAATGATGTAATCAAGCTCTATCAATTACTTGACAGATGTCAACAAATACAGATTGAAGTATTTTCTTACACAATGACTCATGTCACCATTACATAAGATTGAATGAAGACAGAATTACTGGTTTATGAGCTGCCTCAAGAATCATTGGGAATGGAATGTACTTCCGCCCTTCTACCTCTGAGAAACAGAACTAATATCTCTATTCCATCTCTTCACTACTTCACCCCATATCAGTAACTTTCTTCTTCGTCCTCAGACTTTCTCGTCTCCAGCTTATGAGTTGAAATGTAATGGATGAAACTTATTTATCAATAAGAACTGGAATGCAGGTGAAACTCAGGCCGGGATGATTATTACTCATATTTATGGTGATTTTCCTGATCATTAAACCGTCATCGTAATCAATTTCATCGTCTCAATCTTCTTCCAGCTTATAATTATGTGTATTATTAGTTGAGAACACGATTAGGGTCACGTGATGGACACGTGGTGTGTTTACTGACCACGAGGTTGCGTTGAGAGCACATGTGAGATTATACTTCCCGATGCATGCGACACTGTGGCCATTCGCCACGACGGTAGCATTTCACACAAAAAGATGCTAAATATAGGTATTTGTCTTTGTAAACTATTTAACTAGGAAAACACTCAGTGTAACGCGTTGATGAGCGAGCACGGATACGTGCAAATTCTCGAACCGGAAATGCGTAAAAAAAACGCACAGAAAACATATACATACATACATACATATTGAATTGAAATATGATCACTCAATCGACATAAATGTATTATGCTTTTCGAACTATCGGAACTTGAAAATAACATCTAAGCACCCTGGTAAATATATGTCTTCGCTCTTGTTGGCTACTACATACTTGTAGTGCCTGAATTTTCAGATACCGTACACATAATGTTTGTACATAACTCTGTCATGACATTTGGAAATTATAAAAATTGTAAAAAATTGACACAAATTTAGACTATAGGAGTCAAGAGCTAGGAAGTAACATCAGCCAGTCTGCTGATTAGTGGATTTCCATGGTCTCCGAGTGCTGCGTAGAACGACTCTCTCTGATTTTCCATGACTTCGTGGAGATAGGCAAATCCTATATCTTGGTGTATGCTCTTCGTCCGGGTGAACATCGGAGTGCGCAGGGCGATCTTGAGGGCCCTGTTCTGCACCCTCTGCAGCATTGTTCTCGCTCCCGCTGAAGTCCTCTCGTACCACACTGGTGAGGCGTACGTCAGTGTGGGCACGATGACGCTCTGGATAAGAAGCAGCTTGCTGGTGAGCGGCATGGATTTGCTTTTGAGCAGTGGGAACAGCGCCGCCGTCTTCCCGTTGGCCTTGCTGGCAATCTTCTCAGCGTGGGCCTTCCAGGAGAGCTTGGCATCCAGGGTGACACCCAGGTAAACATTGCTGGGAGACCAGGAGACATCTGTACCAGAGATGTTTATGGTAGGGGGTTGAAATTTCCGTCGCTTGGTGAAGAGTGTTGCCTCTGTCTTAGATGAATTTAGGGCTATACGGTTCTCTGTATACCAGTGGCTGAGTACGTCTAATGCTTTTTGCAGAGGCGGGCCAAGTTGATTAGATGCCATAGATTGGCAGATGACTGCGGCATCGTCAGCATAGAAAGCTACTTCTGTGTCCGGAATGTTAGTTGGGATGTCATTGGTGAAGATGTTGAAGAGGATGGGGCTAATGATAGATCCCTGAGGAACTCCAGCCAGAATAGGCCTCGCTGAAGAACAGGCACCGTTGATGTGAACGGTGAAGGATCTTTGATTTAAATAGGAGTGGATGATATTGATTAAGTAGTTGGGGAATTGATATTTAATTAGTTTTTGTAGTAGGCCTTCATGCCAAACTCTATCAAATGCTTTAGCAACGTCCAGGAAAACTATACCAGTTCCTTTCAGCTTTTTAAATCCATCGTTTATCTTGTCAACCACACGTAGAAGCTGATGTGTTGTTGAATGCTTCTGTCGAAAGCCAAACTGCTCATTGATCAGCAGCTTTGTAGCGTTTGCGTGGCCTCTAATTCGAGCATGAAGGACCTTTTCAAAAAGCTTCGATAGTGATGAGAGGAGACTAATCGGCCGGTAATTTGCAGGGTCACGAAGATTCTTTCCCGCTTTCGGGAACACAATGACTTTGGCTACTTTCCATTGGGTGGGGAAGTGTTGAAGACGGAGACTGGCATTAAATATTTCAAGGATACGTTCACCGGCAGGTATAGGAAGTTCTTTAAGAATCGTGTTTGTGATCTCGTCAATACCAGGTGCCTTGCCATTTGCAAGTTCATTTAGATATATAATTACTTCGTCCATAGAGCAGAGAACGACTTCATCATCTTCAGCCTGCGCCTTGTGTATAGCAAGATGGGTTCTTACTTCAGCCTCGATATGTGCTGATGAATTAGTCGGCGGGTTTGGGGAAAACTGATTTTGAAGCGAATCTGCTAGAACTTCTGCCTTATCATGTGGGCTGCATGCAAGGTGTGTACTACCTTGAATGGGTGGATTTGGTTGTTTGCTTCTTGTCAGTCGTTTTGCCATGGACCAGAGTGGACGACTCCCTGGTTCTAGTGTGGCTACAGCATCTTCCCACCTCTCTCTCCTGTGGCGACGAATTAATTCCTTTACAGATCTGTCTAAGAGCTTATATTCTTCATGTAAATCAGGTGTTCTGAGCGCCTGCCATCTCCTACGTGCACGGTTTCGAGTGGCTATTGACAGTTTAATTCCACGTGGAAGATCAAATATTGTGCACCTTTTTGTATTACAAATGGGAACACTGATCGCTCTTGCTTCCATAATATTTTCCGTTAATTTATTTACTGCTAAATCTATATCCTGAAGCGAATCAAGTGGTCCACTCTCCAACTTATTTGATAAATGCTCTCTGAACTTTTCCCAGTCTGCTTTTCTGTAATTGAATCGAATGATGGGATCAACGATCTCGTATGAGTCCCCTACGCTCAAAAGTACAGGATTATGATCTGAAGACAATTCTAAAAGTGTTTCTAATTCAATGGAATGTCGCAGATTTTTCACCACCGCAATGTCAAGAACATCAGCTCTTCCTGTAGGGATATGAAGATGTGTCGCTTCTTGCGGTCCAGTCACAGTAAAGTCACTTATACGGGAGAGTGAAAGGAGAGTGCGGCCATTGGCGTTGACAACTCGCGAGTTCCAGGCTGTATGCTTAGCATTAAGGTCGCCACCGAGAATAGTCGGGTAATTCGAGTCCATTAATGCTTCTATATCTGCTGTGAGAAGCTTAGTTCGCGGAGGACAATACGTGGCTATAAGCCGTAGTGGACCCAGTTTAGTAAAAAGCAGGATAGCGGTAGCCTCTATTGATTTCGTTTCAGGTAAAACAATCTCGTAGTGACTTACTCGATTGTCAATGATGATTGCAGTCCCTCCTGCTCTCCTGTCTCCTGGACGATCAGTTCTATACACTGAGTGATTGGCAAGCTTAAGCTTGTCCTTAGGGTTAAGATGGGTCTCACAGACAAGGGCAGCCATTAAATTTCGTGATTCCATCAATAGAAGTAATTCGTCTTTACGAGAACTTATGCTATTAGCATTCCAAATGATTAGATTAATTGAATTAATCGCTGGCATTGCGATTTTGTACAGACAAAAGAAGAGTTGGCACAAAACTTGCCAGAGACGTAATGATGGGGTGAATGTTCATATTAACTATAAAAATTGCAATGCCGTTTATAAGGGCTATCCAATCAATAGTTGATTGTTGAGGTACTACCGGTTGTACGAGTTCAGGAAGAGCATTGGGTGGCCTCTCTGCTTCTTCTAAGGCAGTGGTATTTGAGGACGAGGGTTGCTCTGGATTTATCTGAGTGTTCAAAACAGAAGCAAAAGTCCGTGGTTGCGCCAATGAGACTCGTGGCACGGGCGTGGGTTGCGTCTGAGTATTCCCTCGGTTATCATGCTGTGGAGAAGAGCCATCTTGCTGCTGTGGACGTCGGGCTCGAGTAGCATGACGAGTTGCTGCCTTGATGACATCACATCCTCGGTAGCAAGCGGCATGCTGCTGATTGCAGTTACAGCACTTTGCTGTTTCTGGTGACTCCTTACACTCCTTAACCTGATGCACACCTCCACATCGAACACATCGTGGCTGGCGATGACAAAATTTGGCCGTATGACCCACTCTTTGACAATTAAAACATTGTATGACATTAATCTTCTTGCTCCGTGGGGCCTCGGTGGAGACCACGCAGTAGAGGAGTCTCTTGATTTGGCTGAGGTCCACTGGAGCCTGACCACTCGTACTTACTAGCGTACATTCAAAAAGGGGTAAAAGACGTGTACTGTCTCCAGGCATCTTCATCTGCCGCACAGAGCGGACATTGAAGCCTTGCTGCTTCAGCTCCTCTTGAATGTCTTCTGTTTCAGCAGATTGTGGCAGACCTCTCAGAACAAAACGCTGTGATCTAGTGCGCTCAGTTGGAAACGTGTAGTACTCTATTCCCTCAGTCGAGTCTAGGGCGGAGGTAATTAGTTTGTACGAGGTAATATCTCTAATGATTACTCGAGAAACTTCGAGACCAGGTTTGATTATGAATGCCCCTTGTTCTGGACATACAGCGGAGAGCAACTCAACTAATGCCTTATGAGATTTCATATTTTGAATCACTATTGGTGGGATTTTATACTTCTTATCTGGCAAAGTCTCCGCCGTCATCGGGGTCGTGTCCATATCATTTGCACTTGCAAGCGGCTCAAATGAGTTCTGCGTACGCACAAGGTTGATCACTCTCTTGGATGATGGGCCTGAAGCATCTGACCCAGATGATCGTGTGCTGGGACGATCGTTACAATTACGACGCCTTTTATTTCCTGTCACCATCGTGAAACCATCGGGAACTATGTTCAAAGACATCTCATTGGTTGCAGACTCAACTTGCATTAGCTCCGTGTCCGATTCATCACTAGACGAAAAATCATTTATAGAAGCTCCTATGGGTTGACTAGAAATGTTTATGACATTGTCTACAGCTGAAGGGGCATCTAGCCGGTTTACTTCATCACTCCAAACTTTATATATTCCACTCATTGCTCACATTACTTCAAGTCCAAATGAGCTACAAGCGTCTCTTGGTAGGTTTCGTAGACCTAGTATATAAAACTATTTTCTAATACTTTAAACAGATTCTGACGCGGAAAAATGGTTTGAATGGCTCCCAAAATATCTAATATCACCATTCAACACAACAAACATGCAAAACTAGCGATTAATCCACAAATATAAGCGAAAATACTGAGAATAATTCACAGAACTAACTTTCATTTATGAAGAAACAAATGAAGTCTCCCCTGGTAAATATAGCAAATCAGATTCAATCCAATTGGCACTGGAAAACATTACTTTCGATACTTCATTACTGACAGATATTAAAAATGTCAATAAGTTTATACGTTCTTAACTGATTGGGATGAAATTTTGCAAAATAAGAGACAATGTTGGTTTTAATGATCATGCAAAATATGAGTTTGATCAGAATTATCGAAGACCGTTTTCATTTTCAGCCTATCAGGAGATATTTATTTAAATTTTAACCAATGAATGTATTTCAAAAAAATTAGGGTCTGAAAACAGAGAAGGTTGGTTTTACATGTGTGCAAAATTTCAGCTCGAT
The DNA here is from genome assembly GCA_934045905.1 of Leuctra nigra. Classification (NCBI taxonomy): domain Eukaryota; kingdom Metazoa; phylum Arthropoda; class Insecta; order Plecoptera; family Leuctridae; genus Leuctra; species Leuctra nigra. Next base: position 1,036,371 of record OW203768.1, on the reverse strand, counting down.
CGAAGAAGAACTCTGACCTGTATAGCCAAAATATGAGTTTGACCAGATTTATCGAAGACCATTTTCATTTTTCAACCTATCAGGAGATATTTATTTAAATATTTACCAATTGATAGATTTCAAAAAAAATTGGGGTCAGCAAACAGAGAAGGTTGTCTCTACCTGTGTGCAAAATTTCAGATCGATCGGTGAAACGGTGCGACTTCTATTGCTCCAGATAGCAGCGTTGACCAGAATGACTGCTGGTCATGTCCCATAACCAATCAAAGCTAGTTATTATCATTGAAATGTGAGGTCACCTACTAGAGTGAGACAATGAGATCGCTTAGACTGACTTCTGATGGTGTGATCTTACATTTATCAGCTTATCAGATTTATTGAACGTTCAAGTTTTGTTTGGCCAAATGTACATTTGAAATTTCATTTCACTTTATCAGAAATTATCATTTGCCTGTATTCTAGAATCTAATATTCCAGTGCTGATCTTCTGGTACAGTGCAACGAATGAATGTGTATGTAAACTCGACTTCTATGTAAATTGTGAAAACCACGCCCGCGGTTTTGATTCATGCGCCCATCAATGTTTGTCGGGGACTTCTCCCAGATCTCGGCGTCCCCTTCTCGGCGACAACAATGGCCATTGTCACGGCCAGGAGGAGTTGATTATGTGTTCAGCTTGTGTGCTTTGCGATCAGAAGGCCGTGGAATCTGCGAGGTTATGTTGACAGTTCGACTCAACTGTCAGGAAGAGTTTGTACTTGGGATGAGACTGGATTTGGCAATGAGATCTCTCGAGGAAATATTTGCGAAGAAAGTTTGTCAACTGAAGGGAACTTAAATTTAAAAGTTAAGATGATGGAATTATTTTCCGGGACTGTGGTTTTGATGTTTAGCTGCTGGAGAGGTGGGGGAGAGTGGCGGCATGTAATAGGGGGAGGGGGGGGGGGGGGGGGGGTACCACAATGTCCAAATGTCCGATATAGGTGAGCGAATTTGATCGAATTAGGCCCGGTATAACCAAACTTAAATTGTGCCGGATTAACTAACTTTTGGATTTAATTCAACTGTTTCAATCTTTTTGAGGTATCTGATTGGCTGTGCCGCCAATTTAGTCCAAAATTTTGTTAATCCGGCTCAGATTAACTTTGGTAATACCGGTCCTTATTGAATCTATAATAATTAATTTTGATCACCAATATTAATTTTTACTAAACTTAAATTACTGATGATAAATGCGAAAAATGTGCGAAATCATAAATGAACCCTGTTTAAAAAAAAAAGTCGAGAGCCAATTATGATGGGAAGATTCCCTACTAACAGGCCAGAACCACCTCCTTCCCACCGTCCATCCTTACCTACATCATCATCTCCCAATCATCATCCTCATGATTCATCATTCAACCGTCGCCATTACCCTATAAGTTGCAGAACAGTGCGACGTTAAAGACCAGTACAATGAAATAATGAAACGTACTTCATGTAAAAGCATTGTTTCTTCCCGAGAACATCACAAAGTAATTTGCTCGACGCACATTTCTTGTGTTTCTGATCATACTGTGACGTCACGGACACTTGAGAGCTCAAAGCGCGTCATCAGGAAGCTGGGGGACTCGAGAGCAATTGTTATCTGCAGGGGGGGGGGGGGGGGGTTCAATTGTCTCGTGACAATTATTAGAGTGGAGCTGATTCTAAGACCCCCCTCCCCCTTCACCCGGCAAACAACCCTTAGACTGACAAAGACGCCGTGGAGAGAGAGAGAGAGAGAGAGAGAGAGAGAGAGAGGAGAGAGAGAGAGAGAGAGAGAGAGAGAGAGAGAGAGAGAGAGAGAGAGAGAGAGAGAGAGAGAGAGAGAGAGAGAGAGAGAGAGAGAGAGAGGGCTGCGGTTGCGTCTGCTTTGTGTTCGACATAGGTCGGGATTATAAAGCTTTTTATGTTGTCAGATTATGTTTATAGTGATATTAGGCTCATTCTTGCTGCTTAGTCGACTCCAGCATCTTGTTCTTAGTGACAGATTTCCCGAAGTCGAGAGGCAAATGCTGGGAAGGTTCCTACTAATAGGCCACGACCTCCTACTTTCCACCGACCATCTTCACCAATTCTTCACCATCATCTCCCAATCATCATCATAATCATTCATCCGTCGCCATTAGCCTAAAATTAGCCTAATTACAACTATTTTTTTAAATGTGATGTTTCATATAATATTGGTTTTTAATAAATATTTTTTTTCTAGATCCCAAAATGTGTAAAGCTAATCGATTTGTATAAAGTAATCTGGTTGTTTGAAATATAAAAATTACCTACTCACATGACGTTAAAACTTTAAAAAAAATATATATTTCGCAGAGCATACATAAATGCACCCTTCCAAAAATTGGAGTGGGAAAAAAGGAGAAAAAAAAGAAAAAAAATCAAGTTAAAATTTAACACTGATGCACCGGAGGTATTTCCATTTCCAAATCGTCGTGGATTTTAATGTTATCGACATAATATCACTCATGATCTATACGTTCTCTTACACGTGTACTTCGAACATACAAGTTTCTCTCTCTCCAAGGTCTATACATTGTGATGTTTTATGACGCCATCTTGCTGGTATACGAGGATGCTCAACGCCAACGTAAACGTCACAGACCCAAATGTCCCAGCTCTTTGTATGCAAATGTCTCGTCTCTCCAGCCTCCAACCGGCTGTAACTTACGAATTATCTCCACCAATCACCGGACAGAGCGTCGATAAATTCAAATTACAGAAAACTCTATTGTCGCAGCGTTCCATTTCACGCGGGATTATTCTGTGAGTCACGTGCAATGTTTACGATGGTGTTTTGCTACACCTGCGAATGTCTATAGACACGCACAATTGTGTCAATAAGCCCCGCTCTTGTGGCAGTTGTTCTCTCTATCTTAGTGGCTCTGGTTGATGATATATTTCACATGCTGTTTTGTATTCCACGGCCCTTATTCGATAACGAAAACGAAACCATTTCAGATCCATGTCATCCTTATGGCAATGAAGTGATTTCAGACCGAAATTAATTCGTTTTCGTTATAGAATAGGGGACCAGATATCCTTTGTTTTCTTGCTTATTGTTGTAAAACATGACTCAAAGTGTTGGCAAAATTATTTTTGAATCAGACCCACTGATAAATTTAGGAGCTAAATGTCAAATTATTAAGTAAGCCGACTATTTTCTTCCCAATTATCCAAAATGTCCATTTGATCGAAACTATTGTGCGAACTTTTGGCATTTTCAATCAATCCACATGAATTATGTAAAATATGAATCAATTGATTTTGGGGTTGATTAGAGGGACGCTTACAACGGGAATGTAAGACCAAACAAATAGAACTAATTAATTCATGGGATGTATCAGTATATTGTGATTATGCAGTGTATGAAGCTACTGAATGACTGAGCAGTCGTCATAAATATGATTATAGTGAAGTGCTATAGTAAACGTATTTACAGACACTTTGCAACTTAGTACTTTTGTGCACACATTAACATTGTGAACTTGAAGAGAGTCCCGTATAGATCATTTCACATCAATAAAATTATACTTCTGTTAACATTTATTGCATTTTGCAAGTAACTTGGGAGGTTTAATATAACAAGGCTGGAGAAATATTTGTGACAAAGATTTTTTGCTTGACCAAGTATCTAAAAAAATACAATCTAATCCCAATCGTTGTTCCCAATGACCATATAAAATGTGTACTTGATCGAAACATTTTCCGATCCATTGATGACCATTTTGATTCTTCAACCGTCATAGACGATATTTATTTTAATTTAAACGAATCAAGAGATTTCGATAAATTTTCAGTCTGCAGGTCTGTAGTTGGTATTTATTTTCATGTGTGCAAAATTTCAGAGCGATCGGTGAAACAGTAACGTAGAAAAAAATCAGAGGTATGTGTTAAAAAAGGCAAAATTAGTCGCTTGCTCAACGATTTAAATTAAAATGTATAATGAAATCAATTGTTTTACTTTCAAAATCCATATAATATATTCCAATGTGAAATCTCGCTAGAATCAGGCCAGTGCGACCCCGTTGATGCTGTTGATGAGTTTCTGCTGTTGATGAGTTTCTGCTGTTGATGAGTTTCTGCTGTTGATGAGTTTCTGCTGCTGCCCCTATGTTATGCACCAGCATGGGTAGGTCTTGGTCATTAACGCTGACCACAGAATGCGGGCTCATCTGATCTCATCATCATGATTCATCCATTCCTAAGACTGCTTCGTTAGTCGACGAGATCCCGTGAGATGATGCTGGGGACAGATCATCATGGACCATCAGGCTCCACTCAATCATGTTTACATAATGTAGGGCGGGAACAGGAAATAACAGTAGAACAAGTACAGGGGTTTTATAATCTGAAAATATCACAATATCATGTCATAAAATACCTGGGACCAGGAGTCGTATTCTAGAACAATTAAATTCCCAATTCTGATGGAATCTGATTTGGTGCAGTGTTAATCATTATGGCCGTGACCGGATTCCATCAGAATGGAATTGGGAAAACGTTCTAGAATACGCCTCGAGGGGGAATACCCCTCCCCCCCCCAGGGAGACGTTTGGATATCATAAATTGATTTAATGGGTTTCTATGAATTTCATTTGTATTTGAATTAAGTTTTCCTTATAGAAAACTTGGTAAACAATTACATTTGTTAAAAACCCACATTAATTGTGGAAAAGACTGATTTTTTTAATTTTCCTTATATTTCGACAGAAGAAAGGGTCAATAGAGAATCTTTATAATAGATTCACATATTTTTAATTTTTATACAATTTTCAAGAATTAATTTTACTTCATTTTATAATTCAATAAAGGAGATTGATGCGTCCAATGGGGATGAAGGGTATATATTTATTTATTTATTTATTTATTTATTTACTAAGAAAACGCGTAGTATTGGTACAATTAAAACAGTAATGCATGACAATTCACATTGCTCGTATCTGCAATTTACTTTTTGATTTCTGACTTGACTGGATAACTTCCAGTGGAGTCAGAACTATGTAATTTCTCTCTGGCCGAGTCTGTTAGGTGTTGAGAGTTGGTGTGGATTTACAGTCTCGATATTGATTATGCGTCAATCATTTACCACTGTTTCAACAAAACATCGCAGCGTTCGTGTCTCAAATCTCACATCGATTCCACGCCTTTCAGGAGACAAACCCAAACAATCAGGCGTCAAAAGAAATTTCCCCTCGAGACTTTTCTTTTGTGTTCCGTAAAAATGAAATAAATGAAGCTGTGAATTTCGTTTATTTTATGAAATCTCTGGATTTTTCTAAAAGTATTTGTTTGCTGTTTGGTTCTTTCAGATCTCATATTCTCGTCTGGGAAATTAAAGTACATGAATTTTTTTAGAAACCAGCGCCACCTAGGTACTTTTTGGATCGAGAAAACTAGGAACACGACTGACCTCTAGTGATTACTGTGGTACTAGTTCAGGGGGGTAAAAAAATCTGATTTAGTTGTTTGTTATGGTTAAAAAATGTAAACTTGTATTGTAAACTGTATACTGTATTCCTGGGTACTGTATACTGTACTGTGTGAACATACTCTGTGTACAGTACTGTATGTAAACTGTATTCCGGAGGCCCGGGTTCGATTCCCGCGGCCGTCCTTCCTGACTGGGGTTTTTTCGTGGTATTCCCTCAGTCGAGAGGCAAATGCTGGGAAGGTACCCTACTAATAGGTCACGACCGCCTCCATCCCACCTTCCATCCTTACCTACTCTTCACCATCATCTCCCAATCATCCTCAAAATTATTCATCCGTCGCCATTAGCCTCGCTGCAGAACAGTGCGACGTTAAGCCCCAGACAAAAAATAAATAAATATAACTAAATTTCAGTTTCAATTGTTTCTCCTTTTTCACTGCACTTGGAAACATAAACTGTCGAAATAAAGAAGTGAAGTTTCCAATAGCCATCTTGCCAGAAGTGGCAAGATCACGTTTCACTTATTTGCGCGAATCGGTTTCACGAACTTGTTTCATTTGCGCAGTTAGATTAAACTAATTGCGTGAAAAGGGGATGAAAAACACTGCTATTCTAAATTATTCTCAAACTCTGAATGATAATTTTGTCTCAATAGGGCATTAACCAAACATTCTCCCACTTGCATGGCGCTAGACCATCGAGACACGCCAACTCAAAACTACAACGCACGAAACATTTTTGACGGCCTAAGAAGATGTACTTTTTAGATATATCCATCTTTTACTCTAGTATTATTAACACGTTTGAAAATAAGAAGATATCGCAATTTCTAAATCAATATCCATGTCATTGCGAGACGACACCCCCTCATTGTTTCATTGTATCCATTAAGCAGTGAGTCTTCAAGAAAGCCTTGGAAACAAATATCAGAGTGACAGCTGTCATTACACGATCAAAACATCATTATTACACTACAATATCTAATAATTATCCACTATTTCGGTAAATAACCAAATATCAACATTCTTTTTCTCAATTGTTATAAAAATTACAGCTTGTGTAGCAAGAAATAGTTTGATTTAAAAGTGACCTCCCTCGACGCTAGCGCCAACTAGTGACCGACCTGTCGTCCTATTTGTGCGCGTGTGCAAATATCTGTAAGCGCGTGCCGTGGCTGTTACATCCTCGAAGAAGTGAGCATTCAGCCCTCTTCACCGGGGGGAGGAATATAAAAGAGGTTTCAGGATAATGTGTACCGCTTGACAAATTCTCTGTGGTGGATGTGAGGTTCGAGATCAAGCGTTTCTGTCAGGAAAAGCAGTATTTGAACGAAACGGATTGGCTGCTGGTCAGGTTCCTTGACAATCAATCCTTGTTATTATCAATGAAATCAGAGCTCAACTACTGAAGTTAGATGACGAGTTAGCATATACTTCATCGGATGATGTGATCAAATCAAATCAGCCAGTCCGTTTCTTTATAACGCCGTTTTTACTTTGGCAACGTCTACTCAATACACTTGTAGGCCCGGTCTTTCAATACTCTGCCTCTTAACAGTTAGTTAGTGGTCATTCTAGGAACATCATTGGTTGTTGCCATGGCAACATAGTCCTAATTGACTCTATAAAAGTTAGCAAGGCATTGAAAGACCGGCCCTTAGACAGTTATCCATCAATATACTCTGCTAAAACCAGTAGTTAAGTTTAAACGGTCATTCAAGAAATGTCATTTGTTGTTGCCATGGTAATAGTCCTAATCTGTTTAAATTTATAGCAGATTATTGAAAAACTTACCCTAAGAGCTTCTATTGTAATTTTCTTTCTGGTTCAATATTACACCCGAGTTGCTCTGTATTCAAAACCTCTGTTGACTATCATACCTCTAGATAGCCCCCCCCCCCCCCCGCTCAATGATTTGGCAAACACCTGCAAGATCTCGCTGGCTGAGAGGAACACCCCGCGTTGTAAGAACTAGATTTATTGACTCAAAAGAACCTTCCCGAGCTGCCACTCCTCACACCTCTAGTACTTTTCTCTCCCGGTGTCGGAAATCTAACCCGAAATTATATCGGTACCTTTTTTAGGTGGAAAAAACTCGATGTGTTTTTTTATCGTTGAATCGAGCCCAAGTCCTGTTGAAGGACATTTTCACCGGCGTGTTTAAGAGCCTCAGATACACACATCTTCAAAAGTCAAAACACAATTCAATTCACTGAGATATGATATTTACTCGTATTTAGCAAAAGTTGCTACTATATAATACTTTTACATTTAGCTCTGTTCTTATAACAATAGAGCAATGGAGCAATAGTTATATTATTAATTTTTAAAAATTCAATCTTGTGTTTAACGTCGCACTGTTCTGCAGCGAGGCTAATGGCGACGGATGAATGATTATGATGATGATTGGGAGATGACGATGATGATGATGATGATGATGATGATGATGATGATGATGATGATGATGATGATGAAGAGAAGGTAAGGATGGAAGGCATGGGAAGTAGGCGGTCGTGGCCTATTAGTAGGGTACCTTCCAAGCATTACGACTGAGGGAAATCACGGAATATGAAAGACGGCCTCGGGAACCAAACGCAGAACCTCCTGAGTGGTCGGTAACTTTTTTATCTCGTTTCTACCGAATTCATTTATTGCGGGTAGTACTGGCTGTAGGATTGGTACTGAGCAAAAGTACCAATAGTAGGGGGGGAAATATCGGCTGGGGAATACTGGCTGTGAATTACCCTACAACCAGTGTCACGCTACAGCCAGTATCCAATATCCCTCCCCTGCGACCAGGATATCCCCCCTACATACAGAATGACCCCCCTACATACAGTATGATCCCCCTCCTTACAGTATATCCCCCCTATATACAGTATGGTCCCCCCCTTCAGCCAGTATGATCCCCCTTCAGCCAGTATGATCCCCCCTACATACAGTATATCCCCCCTATATACAGTATGGTCCCCCCCTACAGCCAGTATGATCCCCCCTACATACAGTATGATCCCCCCTACATACAGTACCCCCCCCCCCCCCCTACAGCCACCCCCAGGGTCACACGTGGCTCGGCGTCTGCAGCAGGTTTTTCACCTCTTATTCCTGAGTTTGAAATAGTCGAGTGTTTCTATGAATTATTGAGCAGGTTTTCGGATCAGGCAACAGTTTCAAGTCCGTGAACCCGACGTCCTTCGAATGCTTGGCATCAGGAAATTAGCCCGCGAATTTGTAACATGGGACTCGTTTAGAATATTACTCTAACTGTAGAAATTAATCTCCAGCCAGCCTGGAGCCTGGAGACTCTATTCCCGCTGGAGAACGCTTCACACCGACACTAAAAGTACCTAGAGAGTGCGCTAGTAAATATAAGATGGACGCTCCCGCGAGTACAATCCCAGCGCGTGCGTACTTTTACATACAAGTCACTTAGATGTCAATCGTAACGAGTTCAGTAAAAAGTTATAAATACATCGCGAAATAACAGAAATTGATTCTTACCTCAGTGTCAACAATCAAATACAATTGGCATATTTCATTACAGCACACATTCATTCAAATTCTTGTGAAAACGAGTTGTCTATTCACCAAAAGCAGCATTTGACAGATTGCAATTGTTTGAACGATGCGTCAAGAAAAATGTGTGTTCAGAAGGCCGTGAGAAAAACAATTTGCATCTGTCAAATGGTGATTTTTGGTGAATAGACAACTCGTTTTCACAAGAATTTGAATGAATGTATGCTGTAATAAAATATGCCGATTGTATTTGATTGTTGACACTAAGGTATTCATCAATTTCTGTTATTTCGCGATGTAATTATAACTTTTACTGAACTCGTTACGATTGACATCTAAGTGACTTGCCATGAACATGCCCTGTGCGCATGTGCACAAGTACTCGTCGTATAGATGTTAACTTTTTCCGCTAGGTGGCGTTTTGCAACTTTTAGTGTCGAAACGCGTTGAGTTACTTATACGTCGAGTACAGCTTCAAAGTTTTAAAAATTACGTAAGAATTGAATTTTTTGAGAATTGGAGACAAATCAGTGAACTTTAAAGTTTTTGGCGTCAGTCCCGCGTTCGATTCACGAGGTCGTCCTTCCTGACTGAGTTTTTATCGTAGTTTCCTCAGTCGAGAGGTAAATGCTGGGAAGGTTCCTTACTAATAGGCCACGACATGGTCATCGGGACCAACATTTTAGGTGCGTTTGACATTTTTGTCAAATTTCTTGAAGGAAATGCCAGACATTTACCTAATCACTGCTTCTTTGACGCATTCCGTTTCGGCTCTTTCCAAGGTCTGTAGAGCAGAAACTGGCGCACTTCGCATGCAGTACGAAGGCTGGCTTATCAACGCAATGATTTAATGTATACAGTTGAACGATCTGGATCTTGTAAGAGAGTGTTCATGTTTCTTGTAGTTCCAATTTGTCTGCGACGAAGAACAAGTCTTGTCCGTGTTTCAACTGCCTTATCTGGCCAACTCGGCGACTATCTCCTTCTGTGACGGCTTCCTAACCAATCCTAACTCATTCCCAGGTCAATACTCGAGGAGCGACGCGAGCGTTGCAACCCCACGGATAAGCACACGCTTTTAGGCCGTTTTGTTACACGGAAAAAATTACTACTGCTGTATCAATATGTCTTGCTAATATTACGACAGCAATTTTTTCTGGTTGCCCCACTCCCCATGAATGTTTGCTACGGTACCCATAATTCTAGTATCCCCATGCCAGAATTATTGCTGTACCATCCAGAAAAATAAATAATGCTGTCACTTTTTATTGCTACCGCAGCAATACAATACTATATAGTATTTATGGATACACGTCTGTCGTGACACTTCAGACCATTCTGGTCACAATCAAATTTTGTAATTTTTATGCCATCAATTTCAATTTTTAGCCAATTAAATATTGTTTTGAGTGAACTCTGAAAATCAATTGGTTTGACTGAAGTTGTCCAATTTTCTTGATTTTAGCTGCACATTTTTGGAATCATGTAATCAAGCTTTATCAATTGTCATTTGAGTGATGTCAACAAATGAAGGCTACAGGGAAAGAACGCTTTAAGTCACATTCGGATGAAACTGAGATAAACGAGGTTTTATATTGAAACTTGTCTCTTATTTCCATACAAATCGATATTTCAATTGCGTTTTTAAAGACTTTGAGGTAATATTTTCTAAAAACCGAGGGTATATTTAAATATTCTGAAAGCTCATAAAAATCACTGCAAGATTACACCTTAAACTCATTTGTTTTCTCCAAATAAATGGACTTATAGCGTTCTTTCCCTGTACCATTCAAATAAAGTTATTATCTTGAAGTTACGCAATGACTCATGTCACCATTACAATTGGATGAAGGGTTACTGGTTTATAACTCACCTCTAGAATCATTGAAATGGACTTGTGGCCTTCTGCTTCTAAGCTAGACTGTGAGTCTGTGATTCCCACGGCCTGCATATGAACGTGAAAGATGCTCGCTCAACAACGCGTCATCGCGAGTGGCGTTGTTGACGCTGATGTCTTGAGCATCTGCATGTTTACTCGTGTAAAAGCGCAGCCAAGTCCTGTAGCAGACATCAAACTGAAGCCACGTACACATGTTAGGTTATTCAAATAAAATTATAAATGCAAAAGATGTTCGCGTCGTATGTTAAGCGGTGTCGGGTTTATTTTTATGAACAAAATCCTCTGATTGGTTGAAAAGTGAAAGTGAAACTCTTCTTATCTCAAATTCAAATTTTGGATGGTCATTCGGATCAAAATTTCATTAAATTTTGTAAATGTTCATGCAAATCAAGAAATAATGAAATTTTAACGTAATTTATTTCAATTAATTTCTCACTGCTTCTTGATGCAGTGTTAGGTTATCTTCATATCTGTTTCCAATGTCTTCAGAGCTGCGCCTTAATTCAATGGCGTAACAGGCGAGCACGGTTCTTTCAAGTTTTTTTTTTAAGTTTTGTCTTCAGCAGAATTTTAAAAAAATCAGATATTATCGACCATTTCACGCGTACTTTACTAAATATTGCCACAAGCTAGAGTACATTACAACCTCTGGTACGACCCCAAAGTGTTAAATACGACATTATTGTAAAATAAAACGTATAATTAACATTTTTAGCCCAATAGACAACATCATAAATTATCTAGTTAGCTCTGCTTTTCAAAAATTTTCATATGCAGTACCGTGATCCAAGTATCTATTATGGTTATGATCCATTGTTGAAAAACCATAATAGATACTTGGATCACGGTACTGCATATGAAATTTTTTGAAAAGCAGAGCTAACGAGATAATTTATGATGTTGTCTATTGCTACATCTGATTTTTTTTAAAATTCTGTTAGATGTGTAGACAAACCTAAACCAAGCTTCATCATGCTATTGTTTGGGTGTTCCTCCTCGGCCGCGTGGTGCTACCGCCCCGCTGCATCACGGCTTGATTGAGCGCAGTCGCGTCGTGATTTATTCTCGATGTGGATTTCGCATGGAATAAAACTTAATTTCGCCTAATGCCGGGCGTGTCTCGCGAGCGCTGTATTTTAATCATTCTAATGTGGTACTCATTCACGTGTTGTTGCATGATGCAGGAGACCCGGGTTCTGTGCCGTGCGGTGCAGCTCATGATCGCTGTGCAGCGGGAAGAGAAGTGCCTATACACTTTTCTACACTTTTTAAAACTCTATTTTTCAACATTTATGTAGAACCCCACTAGGTAATTGTTTTTTTTTATTTAGAATTCCTTAGATTTTTTATATCGAATTCAATTATTTGTCTTTTTTATATAATACCACTTTTGTTAGCTTTTATTTTTAGCAGAACTATTTTTTTGGTTCGCTTTATATTTTATTTTTTCAATAAATTTTCAAAAGACAACTCAAAAATTTGTCATTTAAAAATAAAAGTGAAAAAGACAACTCAAAAATTTGTCATTTAAAAATAAAAGTGAACTAATTAGAGCTATTCAGCTATTCGGCATTCACCATAGCAAAATAACAACAGTATAACTTAGCTGCTCAGCTTTTAAAGTTTTACTTTCGTTATTTTGCTATACTGCTATGCATTTATTATAACTATTCTATTTGCTTTTCCGATATTTCTTGTGAGTAACCTGCGCTTGGACTGCTCGATCGCCGCTTTCGATAAATGATTCACCACCATGATTAATGAATAAAATCAATAGTTCCCACTGATTTAGTCGATTCCAGGCCACTTTTTACCATTCTTCGCTATTTGTCTTCCACTTCAAATATCCATCCACCCTTTTTTGGTTACTTTTACTTGTACCATTTTTTAAGGTTAGTACGAAACACAAACTAAGAAAATCGATCATATTTCTCAGATTTACCAAAGCTGTTATAAGAAAATTAGTAATTGGCATTAAACATATGAAATTTAATAGGTACCTAGGTTTTATAGCATTATCTCGTTCCACTTGGTATTTAAAGTTCGTTCACGATAAGAATATCACTGACGTTTTAGTCGATCACGTCGTTCATTGGTCAGTCACTTGAACACTGCCCTGTCAATGGCAAGACTTTCTTCTTTGTATTATTGAAATTTTATAAATTATGTCAAATACACAATTTTTAATAGTAGTAAATATTATAAAAATTCAATAAAATTGATTTATTTTTATCTACAGCCGTATTATACACATTTTTTGATTATTATATTGATATTTACATGTTTAGGTATACGTTCACTTGACTACGGTAGTACACGCCGCCATTACGGGTTGCTATTCTAATCGTGAATGTACTTAAGAGCCTTATTCTTCAAGAACTGCAGTTTATTTTGTATCTGAACATTAGCCCCGATGAATCACTCATTAGGGTTCGATTAGTCGACTAAACGACGTCCAAATAGCAGTGCCTATTTCAATATTTCGCTCTACCTGCGCCTAAAACTACATAAATCTCGAACATAAAACTAATTATCTCCCTAAACGGGACTGGCTATGTTTGGGTTGATGTCCCGAGTATTACCAGGCGATATTTCTTCCCCCTATCGCTGAGAAAGGACATAATAGGCCCGGTTTTTTCAGTCTCGAACGTTTCGGGGGGCGTTCTATTAGACTATAAATAACGCACGAGCAGTGTTTTGAATCAGCCCGCCTGTGACCTGCGCATTAGCATTTTGATCACGAATCCCAGAATGCAGCTACATTACGAAGTAACTCGTAAAGTTTATTCCTTACGACAAATGTCACCTTGGGGAGGTGCATTTAATAGATTTCGTTTTATGTTATGCTCTCGGATCGCTGGTAATTTTATTAACTATTTTAGATGATTACGCGCTTGCGAGTTAATGTGTTTTTGAGGTTAAAATCGACTACTGCACGTCAGCATGTCGAGATGATGACGCTTGTAAACTTGCAAAAGACAACCCACGCAGTTGCAAATGTATTTAGCTTGATAGAGAATCAGGACGTGACGTTTCCTAAATGTCGTCATAGCTTGAAACCAATCAGAAGATAGAAATGTGAAAGATTGGACGTGTTACTTTTCTTATTAGTAATAAGAACTACTGACAAACTAATAACCTGAAAGGAATATTACATATTTCTTCAGCAACATTACCTTATACTCATTTCAGTCAGACTTGAATCAAAAGATATAAAAATAAGAGTCTCTATTAAAATACTTATTAGTTCCCAATTTTGGCACTAGCGTATGCATATCGTAAAATTAAAATATCTTTCCTAATAATCTTTTTGTACTCAATATTGAACCTAAAGCTACAGTATCTTTTAACATTGTAAAATATAACATTTTTTGCGTAATCGCTAAAGATTTAAAACTATAAAAATCTCTTTTTCAAATACCCTTTTTGTGACTATCCTGAACCTGAAGTTTTCAAATATAAAATATCTCTTTTTAAATCCTGTTTCGCTCAATCCTTACGCAAAAGTTTTAATTTTAATATTTCGTGCACAATCCTGATCTCTAGCATTTGAAATTTTTTATACCAAAAATGATCTTGACCATAAAATGTTGACCATAAAAGTTATAGATATTGATAAAAAATATTAATCATCAATAACCGACCAATTTCCTCAAATTCTGAATAATTCAATTGGTTGCAACTTTATGATCTGTCAGTACAGAAACATCCTCTTCTGTTTCTACAAAGATCTCTCTCATCAACTTCATGAAACCCAGCCTTGACTTTACAGTTGACTCGTCCGACTTGGCCATTTCAAGCCTTATTAAAACAGCAATTATTTTCACGTTCTTCTCATAAGTTAATACATAACGATCTTCACATTACAAGCTCAAGTGAATCTTTTAAAGGGGAAGAGAAAAAGAGACGAAGACGAAATAAAAGAGAAGAATCTTGACGCCCTTCCTTTATTGTCCGATCTCTCTGACTCCTCGACTAGGGCTGATGATGATGATGATGATGATGAGGGGGTGATGGGTATTATACTCAGCCTCTCTGAACTTCTTTGATCGTGTACCTGCATGGCCCACGAGATCTAACCCCTTCTAGGAGGGTTTTTTATATGCGTGTCTGAACTCTTCCATATAAAAAGCTGTATCATTGTTCTTTTGTTGGAGAAATTTCGTCTCTAGGGCCGCGTCGCATAAGGGCCCTTATTACGAGCCCGGGGGGATGAAGAGGGGGGGGGGATCATATCCCGTTTCCTAAAATCTGGAAAGAGACACGAGATCAGGTGGTATTATTCGTGGTGAAAATATCAATCTTTCTGGGATTCTTTCTGCTTTCTATGATGGTATTTTATAATAGTTTTTGTTTTCAACGTAGCACTGTTCTGCGGCTAGGCTAATGGCGTATGAATGATTATGATGATGAAGACGGTGGGAAGGAGTCGGTAGTGACCTATTAGTAAGGAACCTTCCCAGCTTGACTGAGGAGAACCATGAGAAACAGCAGTCAGGAAGGACGCCAGCGGGAATCGAACCCGAGACCTGCTGAGCCAACTTGCTTCCTTTACTTATCACAATCATTACATCATTCATTTCATAGCGACGACGAAATACAGATAATCAAGTAATTCTAGGTATTTAATCAGTATAGAAACTTAGCGAATTCTATACCATTAGTATCTATATCTATACCTCAGAGATAGAAGGGCGGTAGTTCATTTGAAAGATTCTGGAGTAGTGCTGTTTGTTTACCAAGTCAAATGGCAATTGAGCTTACATCATTCCAAAAGTGAGCAGAATAGGTGTTTTATAATTGAATGATACAGGGAAAGAACGATGTTGAACATTTTATAGATTTTTGATACAGATCGATATTTCAATTGCTTTTTTTCGAGACTTTGTGGCAATATTTTCTAAAAACCGAAGGTATATTCAAAATCACTGCAAGATTAAATGGACTTCTAGCGTTTTTTTCCCTGTACGCTTCATTTGTATGAGTTAATCGCTATCTTGAGCGACTCCGCTTGCTAAGCGATCAGACATTGTAACAGTCGTGTTGTTCTCGGTGTTAAATGGGTCACCTGCAGCCGCAGAATCCTGTCATCTCATCTGCCATCCACTTGACAACCCTCCTCATCGCACAATGCAGAGGATTACGTGCTCCATACCTGCACTTCACAACAGAATGTCAAAACACACTCCAGGGTGGGTTACGTCATTGAGATGAACACTTCTGTACATCAGATGGAGAAGGCCTGGAGTCCAGCTCGATGTTACGTTGCATGTAACACAAGTAGACAAACAGGGTGAATCAAAGACAGCTACACTCTTTTTGTTTCACCCTGTTCTGCCTTGTGAGACGCCTACCAGTGAGACGATCTCACGTGATAACTCTGTGACGATCTCACGTGATAACTCTGTGACGATCTCACGTGATAACTCAGCAGTGAGACGATCTCACGTGATAACTCTGACACGATCTCACGTGATAACTCAGCAGTGAGACGATCTCACGTGATAACTCAGCAGTGAGACGATCTCACGTGATAACTCAGCAGTGAGACGATCTCACGTGATAACTCAGCTGTGAGACGATCTCACGTGATAACTCAGCAGTGAGACGATCTCACGTGATAACTCAGCAGTGAGACGATCTCACGTGATAACTCAGCTGTGAGACGATCTCACGTGATAACTCAGCAGTGAGACGATCTCACGTGATAACTCAGCAGTGAGACGATCTCACGTGATAACATCACACGTGATAACTCAGCAGTGAGACGATCTCACACGAGACGAGACTCCTCATCGCCATGGCAACCGTCACGATCCTCATGCGAGTCACGTGACTCCGGGACGACCGCGCGTCAGTGCACATTGCACACGAGCGAGCGGGGGTCTCGCGGCCACCCTTTCACTCTCTCATCTTTTGTTTTAGTCTTGATTCCGAACCCACCTGTTCCGCGGTCGACAGCGTTGCCAAGTCTCTACACTCGAAGGCTGAGTTTACTCACCCACTTTCAGTTTCAAGGGCTTCAAGGCCAATCGGACGTGGGATGGTTTGTTTAGGTTAATTCTTCTTCACAAGCTGTTCAGAGCCCCGCTGACGTCAGAAGTAAATAACAGACGGAATGTCAATAGTTGTGGAAAATATTTCAGTCCAGAGAAGACCATTTTGTACAAAGTATGTCCGTATCATTTTATCATTTTAACTTTCGAGCCATACAGTATTATTTATTATTTGCATTAGGCTAAAATGGCGACGGATGAATGATTATGATGATGATTGGGAGATGATGATGAAGAATAGGTGAGGATGGACGGTGGGAAGGAGGCGGTCGTGGCGTATAGCATTTGCCTCTATGACTGAGGGAAACCATGAGAAACAGCCAGGAAGTGAAATGGAACCCATGTACCTCAGAGCGCTATTGATTGTGCCTTTAAGACCGTGTGACGTATTGATTGTGCCTTTAAGACCGTGCGACGTATTGACTGAACCTCTAAGACACGTGTGATGTATTGACTGTGCCTTTAAGTCACGTGTGACGTATTGACTGTGCCTTTAAGACACGTGTGACGTATTGACTGTGCCTTTAAGACACGTGTGACGTATATACTGAACCTTTAAGACACGTGTGACGTATTGTCTGTGCCTTTAAGACCGTGTGACGTATTGACTCTACCTTTAAGACCATGTGACGTATTGATTGTGCCTCATGTGACGTAGTGACTGTGCCTTTAAGACACGTGTGACGTATTGACTGTATACCTTTAAGACCATGTGACGTATTGATTGTGCCTCGTGTGACGTATTGACTGAACCTCTAAGACACGTGCGACGTATTGACTGTGCCTTTAAGACCGTGTGACGTATTATCTGTGCCTTTAAGACCGTGTGACGTATTGACTGTGCCTTTAAGACCGTGTGACGTAATAACTGTGCCTTTAAGACTCGTGTGACGTATTGACTGTGCCTTTAAGACCGTGTGACGTATTGACTGTGCCTTTAAGACTCGTGTGACGTATTAACTGTGCCTTTAAGACTCGTGTGACGTATTGACTGTGCCTTTAAGACCGTGTGACGTATTGACTGTGCCTTTAAGACCGCGTGACGTATGTAGTGTCGAGCACGTGGGCACTCACGACGCGGGAATCAATTCGTGACGCTCTTTTGCCGGTAAATCGTAAATCACATGGAGATCAGTGCAAAACTTTGCAACTCCAGCCCGGGACAGATTTCTACGAGATATAATATGTTTTAAGGAATCATGAACATCACATTAATAAAGAGGCGAATCCGAAAGGGTCATGGATCCCCCCGTCCCCCCCCCCCCCCCCCCCCCACGCTAACAATGTACGTAAAAAATATATATTCTTGTGGACGGCCGTAGAAAACGACGGCTGAGTCAAATTTCCCCCAAATTCCGACATCTCCCCAAAGCTCACATTTTCATTGCAATTTTGGAAGTATTTTTGTTGCCCATTTTCTTAGAATACTGTGAAGAAAATTAAAGAAACTTGAAGGCAAAAGTTTCATAAAAAATATGTAAAATATTATTATTTTCGTAGAATTTTTCTTAAATTTTCAGAATAGTATTACAGGAAAATGGGTATTAAAATTAGCCTCAAAGTTTCAATACAGTGGTATAAAAATGAGCTAAGGGACGATATCAGAATGTTGGTAAAATTTGTCTAAACCGTTTACTTTTACAGAGGTCCCTCTGACTCTTTAAACATCAATAGACCAATCATAATCTTAAAATAAAATCTATATTCGTATTGTAATAAATGAACCTCGACCGTCTCCTTACGTTCTGAATGATCACAGACAGTTGGGAGCGCCTGCAACTCTGTGGACGCAGCCCGCCACACAGCGGCGCGCTGTCGGTTGCCTAACTCACGCACTGCAACGACCTCGCTGTCAACCTCACCTCGCTGCCAACAGCACGGAAAAGCCGGATGAGATTTCCAGACCCGCGGAAAAGTTTCTCCACGTCAAGTTTCTAATTGGAAAGTTATCGTCGGCGGTCGAAGTTTTTCATCATTCTAAAACCAACTGCTGCTTCTTTTCCATTTTCATCACAATTCTTTTTTCAAGCAAACTTTCAACTTTTCTTTCCTACTATTAGAAAACACTTTCAGGTCCTGATGAAGGACCCCCTATTCTGTAACTGAATTCACTGGTTATCTCACGTGAGGACTTCTCTCTGGCATAAGATTAACATTGATGTGTAACGATTTCACAGAGAGAATAGTTACAGAATCATGCTGGTTACTTTAACCCAATGTTCGCATGGAAAATAAAGTATTTCACATTTAGGAAGATGAAAATTATGCTTGGGCGAAACATAGGAGAAAATAAACACCATCTTCTTCTTTATGAACACAAATTACTGCTTTATTGCCGAAGCAAGTTGGCTCAGGTAGTAAAGTACTGCTTTGAACTTGCACTCTAGAGGTCCTGAGTTCAATCCCAGCGGCCATCCTACGATCATTTCCGACTGAGAGATTTTTGTCGTTTCTTCAGTCGTGAGGTAAATGACGGAAAGGTTCCCTACATTAATGAACCACGCCCGACTCGATCCATCCCTCATCCTTATTTCCCCATGCCAAAGATGATAGATGAAAAGTACATCTGTACTTCAGAAGTAGAAGGACGGAAGTCCATTTCAATTCTTCTTTAGGTGAGCTCATAAACCAGCAATTGTATTTATCCAATCATATTTGTAATGGTGGCATAAAAGAGAATACTTCAATAACTGTATTAGTTGACATCATTACAAATGGCAACTGACTTCCGTCCTTCTAGCTCTGAGATGAGTTACCGAGGCCCGGGCTCGAACCCCGGCACATCGCGTGTGAGTCGAGATCGCTGGACCCAGCATCCCGATGGCCTTGACTCTCTGCGCGGACGTTGCCACGGACAGCGCGGACACCCGAGCGTGCGGTGGACGAGCGGGTGTGTCGAGTGCAACAACTCACTAACAGCGCGGCCACGTGACTCGGGACACCCGGGCGTGCGGCGGACGAGCGGGTGTGTCGAGTGCAACAACTCACTAACAGCGCGGCCACGTGACATCAGGACACCCGAGCGTGCGGCGGACGAGTGGGTGTGTCGAGTGCAACAACTCACTAACAGCGCGGCCACGTGACATCGGGACACCCGAGCGTGCGGCGGACGAGCGGGTGTGTCGAGTGCAACAACTCACTAACAGCGCGGCCACGTGACATCGGGACACCCGAGCGTGTGGCGGACGAGCGGGTGTGTCGAGTGCAACAACTCACTAACAGCGCGGCCACGTGACATCGGGACACCCGAGCGTGCGGCGGACGAGCGGCCGTCCCGAGTGCAACAACTCATTAACAGCGCGGTCACGTGGAGGTGGAACATTTGGTGGAAAACTTCATTAGTGATGTCATAATTATCACTTTCTTGAACGTTTCACAAACTATTTTATTTTAATCTCGATATTTCGCCTTCGCTACAGTAGGTTTCTTCAGGATTTTTTTTTTTACTATTGAACGTCTGTACAAAAACAAATATCGTTGTTTAAATAAATGTTTTTGTACAACTGTCAAAAAAAAACTCCTGATGAAGCCTACTGTAAAGATGGCGGAATATCGCGATCAAAATAAAATAGTTTGTGCAACGTTCAAGAAAGAGAGGATTATTATATCTATAAATCCAAACTAATTAACGTGAAACGAAACATGAAAAACTTCATTACCTAGTGCTTGTTGGATTTCTTCGGTGAGGCTCTGCTGCTTTGAAGTTGGCCCTAACAGGGCCGTTGTCGACGTTTCGGTGAGGTTGCCAACTTTTTAGGGCCAACATCAAACCCACCACCGAAGAAAATCTACAGGCCCTGAAACCCCAAGAATATTCAACTTCATTAGTGATGCACATTTTCTCAATGGCGGCGGATGAATGATTATGATGATGATTGGAAGATGATGTGAAGAACAGGTTTCAGTTTTCAAATCATTTATTTCTCCAACAAAAACAAGTAAATACACACAATTCGCTGTTATAAAAATAATGAAAAGAGAAGCCCGCATAAGAAAATATTCTTGTATTCTTGTATAAAAGTACAAATTATAAATAATCAGCCACAGGCAGTGAGAGAGAGAGAGAGAAAATATATATAAAAGAAACATACTAAGTACATATTATAATACAACAATAATAATAATAATTACAATAATATAATTACGATATAATATTACAATATACAATATATAATATATAATTAATGATTATTCATGGTTAATTTTTATACTGTTGAAAAGAAATTGTCTCGCATCCATTTACTGAGGGTTTTCTTAAATATGTACATGCTATTACTTTTCCTAATTTCAATAGGAGTTTTATTATAGTGGTAGGGGCCCAGGTAATCAACGTGCCGTTGGCCAGTGAGTTTAATTTTTTTGGGGACATACAGAGTATAATTAAAGTTACTTGAATTATTGGCTCTAGTAGACTGTAAAAGAGGTGGATGATGTGTTTTATAAAAATTAAAATATTTATGGGTGTGGATAATTATCGTTTTGTAATACAATTGGCTAATTGTGAGCACATTGGTTGCTATAAATGCTTGCTTCGTTGAATAACTCTTCCTCTCTTTCAAGATAATTTTTAATATCAAGCTTTGAATGTTAGCTAATGGTTTTAAATTTGTCTTCTTAATTCCCCCCCAACCAATAATACCGTATTGCATAATGGATTGGGCCAAAGCGGTATATACCTGCATAATTAATTTTCTGTGTAAAATATTTCGCAGCCTGTAAAATATATATAATAAATTTCTGAGTTTGCTGACACAATTCGTAACTTGGTCATTCCATTTAACATTTTCATCAATTATAATTCAAAGATATTTTACAGTGCGCACTTTCTTTAATTCGTAACAATCGCAAGGGCCCTTCATTGCACAGTTTGAACAATGAAGGTAGAGTTTAATTTTTTGCGTGGGCTCCGGTTGATTGTATATTGAAAATTCTAAATACACTGTTTTTGATTGGTTTAGGGTTAAAATATTCAAATTAAGCCAAGTGTAGACAATTGAGAGTGAATTATTGGCTTTTTGATATACACTTGACCAATCTGGACCCCTAAACACTATCGCCGTATCATCTGCATAGGTGATAACGTTACCTTCAATATCCATGTTGCAAAGTTCATTTATATATATTATAAATAATACTGGGCCAAGTACTGTTCCCTGGGGCACTCCACAGAGCACAGTCTTTTCTTGACTAAGAATAGGTCCCAGAAAAGGTCACCTGTTCTTCACACACAGTGGGAAGGAGGCGGTCGTGGCCTATTAGTAGGGAACCTTCCCATCATTTGCCTGTCGACTGAGGAATACCACGAATAAAACTCAGTCAGGAAGGACGGCCTCGGGAATCGAACGCAGGACCTCCGGAGTATTTTTATTTATAGTTTTGTCTTTACGTAGAATTTAAAAAAAAAAAAATTGAAGGGTACAGGGAAAGAACGCTATGAGTCCATGTTTAGAAAAAATTATAAACTCAATTTTTCTAAACATGGACTGTGTAATCTTGTAGTGACTTTTATGAGCTTTCAGAATATACCCTCGGTTTCTAGAAAATATTACCACAAAGTCTTGAAAAACGTAATTGAAATATCTACTTGTATGGAAGATAGATACAAGTTTCAACAAAATCTCGTTTATCTCAGTTTCATCCGAATGTGACTCATAGCGTTATTTCCCTGTACACTTCGTATTATAGCGACCATTTCAAGCTTACTGGACCCCCAACTGGATCACTGGATCATCTTACTGGATCATCATCACCAATAGGCCACGACCGCTTCCTTCCCCCCGTCCATCCTGACCTATTCTTCATCATCATCATCATCATCATCATCATCATCATCATCATCATCATTCATCAGTCGCCATTGGCCTAGTTTCAGGACAATACGACCAGAGAGTTAACAACTCATGGTGTGACTCTAATCACCAATAAAACCTTTATAATACACGCAGAGTATGACAAGTTTTATTATCAATAACTTAGTTCTACATTAAATCGATCTACTTTTCAATTAAAACATATTTTACTGCCGTCAATAACTTGTTTATTGCGCTACGTTGGAAGTAATAAAGCTTTAATGCGATCGAATGTTTTTGTTTTTAATTGCCAATGCACCGATACTGGATCAATACGTGTTAAAAGCCGACCTGACGTGGAACTTGGATTTAAGTACATTCTCACCTACGTGGGTATTGGAATAATGCATATCGACTTTACCTTTTGATTTGTTTTGCCAGTCCCTGTATCAAAAACCAATGCGTTTTATATTTAATATAAGCTTTTATATTGTTGATGGATAAGTGGATAATTGTTATTTTTGATGTTTTACTTTTCTTGTCTCTATGGAAGACCTCAAACATATCTAATTTATTTATTACAATCAGTATAATACTTATTTTCATGACGTCATTCGTTTACTTGGCACATTTTGTTAGCGTGACACATTTAATTTTATGAACTTTCTGCCTCCCTGCTGGTGTAGAATCTATGTACTGACAGATCATTTAGTTTAGGCTCACATCGATTAAACCATCTTCTGGCGAGAGATATTTGATGGTTCCAGAACACATGGGGCTTCCCAGAAATGACACTCAGTGATTTTTTAAAATTTTGTTTCGGTTTTTTATACGGTTTTACAAATTTATATAATAGCATTATTTTTAGCCCTCTTCTATCAACTCTGAATAAAAAGACTTTAAAAAATACATTGATCCCTGAATATAACCTGATCCAGAAAATTGGATCCATCCAATTTCGGACTTTTAATTATGGCTAATTAACGAAGTAAAAAATTAAAAATATGCCAAGTGATAACCCTAAGTTTGTCTTTTATCTAATCACGATTAAAATTTCAAATAATTTTGTCAACCCAATTTGTCTCCAATTGTATCAAAAAAAAATGCCTGCAACAAGCGGGCAAAATCGCTCGCACTTGCAGCACCTTTTAGGAGATTATTTTGTCAATGTCAGACAAACTCGATTTTGAACTTCAAGAGCTATTGACAATACAGACTTGTTTTGAAATTTTGTCATTTGCTTCATCCAGAACGACCCTTTTATGACGCTTTTAGAACGATTCTTGAACCCTTTCTGTGAGCAGCATTACGTACGCACGCTTATCATTCGCATGCACCCCGAAGCTCGCTCATCAACGCGTCACACAAGTGTAACCCGTCCTCGGCAACTGCGCGATGGTTTTTGTTTCTGCGCCGGCCAGACAGACAGACAGTGAAGTGAAGTGGTTGCTGCGATGACGTATGGTTGCTGCACCCCGAAGCTCGCTCATCAACGCGTCACACAAGTGTAATCCGTCCTCCGCAACTGCGCGATGGTTTTTGTTTCTGCGCCGGCCAGACAGACAGACAGTGAAGTGAAGTGGTTGCTGCGATGACGTATAGTTGATGCTTTTTGCCGCGTGTTCTTGCCGAAATGTTCCCCGGTCTTCTGGATCTCGGTTCCCAGCTGCCGAGGTTCTCACGGCCCTCGAGAGCAGAAGAAACAGGACTGTCTTGTCTTCCACACGACAATCACACTGGAGGAAACCGCGCCGCGTTGATGAGCGAGCATCTGTCATGCGCATTCATGTGTGTGTGCAAGTTGCTGCTCTAAAATGCAGTTGGGAAAACCTGGAGTCTTGCGACAAAGGTGCAGCGAAGAATAATTTGGACAAAACAAGCATAAAATTTCTTGACCAATTTGTACGTAAACTGTCAAAACACCTAAAATGTTGGTCCCAATGACCATGCATAATTTTACGTGGATCGGTCAATCGGTTCTATTTTCAATTTTCATCCAATGGAAGAATTCGTATCAATAATATCAGACCTATAGGCTGTCTTGACATGTGTCCAAAATTCCAGCCATATGAGAAAAACAGTGCCGGAATTATAGCAGAACTAACAAAAATCAGAGGAGTCAAAAGGAAAAAAAAAGCTCTTCGCTAGCTAATTAAAAATTGAGATTAAAAATAATATTTCCCCAAATGAAAATAATATACGAAATATTTTTCGAGTTTATGAAATTCACAGAACTAAATATTATACCATTTCGTAATATCCACAGATGTCAATATCTGGGACAAAACATGTCATGTCTCAGTTTTGGGCCAATAAACCCATCATTTTCAATTCTAGATAATTTTAGACCATTTTCATTTTCGCAATTTCAATCGAGTGCCCCCCCCCCCCCCCCCTCCCCTTACCCATTTAGAATAGTAGCTCTAGGAGCCCCCTCCTCCCCCTCATCCTACAACCCCTAGATTTTATCTTCAGATTTTCTTAAAACGTGACATTTTGCTCGATGCATAATCAGTAACTTGCGTCAATCCACCGAGAAAACAATTACAAACTAATGGCTTTGTTTGAGGTTAATAGAAAAATTAATGTCCAGTTGTGGCAGCGCATAAACCTGGATGACGTATTTGGCGAAGTGATTGATTGTTTGATGTGTTTCTGGAGGTGTATATATAGGGGCGGGCGAGCAAGTGGTCGGTCTATTCTACACCATGCAGACGCAACAAGTGAAACTCGCAGCGAGGGTGATCCTGATTCTCTGGGTCTGCGGAGGTAAGCTCGAAACTCTTCAATACGTTCACTGCCATATCGACGTCTTAGTAACTAGAACAGAAATTATCACTGCCATATGGACGTCTTAGTAACTAGAACAGAAAATATCACTGCCATATGGACGTCTTAGTAACTAGAACAGAAATTATCTGGATGGCTCTGGATTCTAATGAATTTCACATGCAGTGTGATTTGCCAGAAGTGTATACTTGTTGTAACCCATTGTTATAAAACGCATATAGATATCTGGAAACCCAAACTGCGTGGGAATTTATTCAGAAACCAGAGCCACCCAGATATTTTCTCAATTGGTCAATCAATTCGATAATCAAAAGAAATATTTTGTCATATTTGTACATACTTAAACAACCCTTGAACTTGATTAATTATCATTCAAATTTCTCATAAAAAATTATATATAATGACGGACCCATTAAAGAACCTTGAGGGACTCTCTTTAAAGTGAGAATCACCTAATCGTGATACCCAGGTATATTCGCAAATTTCTGCTTCTGGACCCATCCCGACCCTTCCCGAGCACGGGCTTCTATTCAAGCGCTCGATTGCCAAAAATGAGCTATAAACCCGTCCATTCATGCGCTTCATTAGACAATATGGATTCTTAAGATGTTTAGGGAATTGCGATTTTGATACTTTTGACGGCAAAAATGAATGTCAAATTGAACATAGATGAAAATAATTTTTTATTTTTCAAAATCGCTTTATATTTGGCCGAAACTGATCGCACGCATAAAATATGAGATACAAATTATTTCGGCCAAATATGAACCGATTTTGAAAAATAAAAAACGTCTTTCATCTATGTTCAATTTGACATTCATTTTTGCCGTCAAAAGTATCAAAATCGTAATTCCCTAAACATCTTAAGAATCCATATTGTCTAATGAAGCGCAAGAATGGACGGGTTAACAGCTTATTTTTGGCAATCGAGCGCTTGAATAGAAGCCCGTGCTCGGGAAGGGTCGGGATGGGTCGAGACGCAGATATTTGCGAATATACCTGGGTATCACGATTGGTTGAGACGTACTTTAGTAACTAGCTTGATTTTATTTCTCCTGAAAACTCGTTCCTTCACTCATTCCCAACTCCTAGTTTACACTTCCATGTTCCATCGACATTTCTGGCCCTTATACTGATTTAAAAAGTTAATTTGGTCTTTCCGGTTTTCGCAGACGTCGGACGGTCTCATGGTGCCTCGTTATGGGGCTCGGCTGGCGGAGGCGGCGGAGGCGAGAACGGAGGGTCGGGCAAGGGGGGCGGATTCTCATCTGTCATAACGAACGGACAAGTTGCTAAGACCGGAGGCGGCGGCGGCGGAGGCTCAGTGCTCGGTGGCTCGGGAGGTGGCCGTGGAGGTGGCTCACTGGAAGCATCCGACTTCGGAGGCGGAGCTGGAGCTGGAGCTGGAGCTGGAGCTGGAGCTGGAGCCGATGCCGGAGCCGGAGCACATGGCGGAGCTGGAGCTGATGCCGGAGCCGGAGCCGGAGCACATGGCGGAGCTGGAGCTGATGCCGGAGCCGGAGCCGGAGCACATGCTGGAGCTGGAGCTGGAGCTGATGCTGGTGCTGGAGCCGATGCCGGAGCACATGGCGGAGCTGGAAATGGAGCTCATGCCGGTGCCGGAGCTGGAGCAAATGGCGGAGCTGGAGGCGGAGCTGGTGCAGGAGCCGGAGCTAATGGTGGAGCTGGAGGTGGAGCTCATGCTGGAGCCGGAGCCGGAGCAAATGGCGGAGCTGGAGGCGGAGCTGGAGCTGGAGCCGATGCCGGAGCACATGATGGAGCTGGAGGCGGAGCTCATGCCGGAGCCGGAGCCGGAGCAAATGGCGGAGCTGGAGCTGGAGCCGATGCCGCAGCAAATGGTGGAGCTGGAAGCGGAGCTCTTGCCGGAGCCGGAGCCGGAGCAAATGGCGGTGCTGGAGGCGGAGCTGGAGCTGGAGCCGATGCCGGAGCAAATGGTGGAGCTGCAGGCGGAGCTGGAGCTGGAGCCGATGCCGGAGCTCATAACGGAGCTGGAGGTAGAGCTCATGCTGGAGCCGGAGCTGGAGCAAATGGCGGAGCTGGAGGCGGAGCTGGAGCTGGAGCCGATGCCGGAGCACATGACGGAGCTGGAGGCGGCGCTAATGCTGGAGCCGGAGCCGGAGCAAATGGCGGAGCTGGAGGCGGAGCTGTAGCTGGAGCCGATGCCGGAGCACATGACGGAGCTGGAGGCGGCGCTAATGCTGGAGCCGGAGCCGGAGCAAATGGCGGAGCTGGAGGCGGAGCTGGTGCCGGAGCCGATGCCGGAGCACATGACGGAGCTGGAGGCGGCGCTAATGCTGGAGCCGGAGCCGGAGCAAATGGCGGAGCTGGTGCCGGAGCCGATGCCGGAGCACATGACGGAGCTGGAGGCGGCGCTAATGCTGGAGCCGGAGCTGGAGCAAATGGCGGAGCTGGAGGGGGAGCTGGAGCTGGAGCCGATGCCGGAGCACATGACGGAGCTGGAGGCGGAGCTCATGCTGGAGCCGGAGCCGGAGCAAATGGCGGAGCTGGAGGCGGAGCTGGAGCTGGAGCCGATGCTGGAGCACATAACGGAGCTGGAGGTGGAGCTCATGCTGGAGCCGGAGCAAATGGCGGAGCTGATGCCGGATCCGGATCCGGAGCATATGACGGAGCCGGTGCTGGAGCTGGAGCTGGTGCCGGTGCTGGAGCTGGTGCCGGAGCCGGAGCCGGAGCATATGGCGGAGCTGGATCATATGCCGGATCCGGAGCACATAACTACGGCGGATATGGTAATGGCGGAGGATCGGGCAGCGGGGGCGGCGGGCTTCAGTATGGAGGTATCAGCGCCGATGCCGGCGGCGGCGGAGGCGGCATGGGCGGTGGAAGTGGAAAAGGAGGCGGCTTCTCATCGGTTGTGAAATCTAACGGAGATTCGCTCAAGACGGGAGGCGGAGGCGGCGGCGGTTCACAATAGTAATATCCATTTGGACAACACCGGTCATTAGACAAATGTATGACGAATATGTATGAATCATGTTTATTAATTGTAACAGTAATTAAACGTAACTGAATATGATTAATTGACCTATTAAATCAATATATTTGACATATATACCTCAACATTTCTTTGCCTTGTTTTCCTGCACACTTCCTTGTCTTTTCACCTACTGATAATTCAATTGCTAACTTCTTTAGTGTTTTTCCATTTCTGAGTAGGAAGTAATGAATTAAATTGACTCTTAAAATTCTTCTAATACCTATATATTCATAAAGTGAGCATATACCTAATTAACAATCTGGTCGGCATACCTATCAACTGCCCTGGGGGGGGTTTATTTTGGAGTTCCTCAGGGATCCTTTGCTTTTCAACTTATACGGCCTATCTAAACGGTTTTCGGACATTTTTGTATTTTTAAATTCTATGCTGGGGACTGTTTCATTTCTAAAATTATACTTTATAAGGTTTATAATTCAAAACTGATGGTTTATTTTGAAATGTGGCATAATTATTATGACCCCCAATTTCTTGTTTGAAATTCACAGACCAAAAGACTGGAAACTTGTATGTTTTGTTTTATTGTTACTTCCAGTCTCGAACAAGTGTCAAGCAATGTGCTTCCTGGATGGGCTGAATTAGTGATCCAGAAGAAAGGGTGGTTTGGAAGTAAGAGGGGAGCAACATATTCACAGTTCTTTTTAACATGAGGCATTTTTATTACCCTTAAGCAGGCAATGTTGGGGGGATGAGAGAAGGCACATTATGAAGAGGCAATGCAACTCTTACAAAGCCCAGACTTGAGTTTCCATCATCATTGTGCAGATTGTTAGATAAAAGTGGCGCGGTCCATTTCATGCTTTTTCATACTTCATTATACTTTATTTGTAGTTTCATTTGATTCGTTTTTGCGAATCCCATTCCGGTGTTTTTCTTTGTTTGGAGACGTTTCGAATTAAAATAAATTCGTATTTTGCAACTCTAAAAAGATAATAACGATGGTATCAGGTTTTCATAAGATTATTTGGTAATGAAAACTGAAATAATTGAGGCAATCGACAAAAAAACGACGACAGAATCGTCGAGGCCCACTTTTTACTTAGAAAAATAATATAATTTCGCCCTTCATTTTGGAGCACATGATTTTTTCCCGAGGTTGTTAGTGAGTGACCATATTTAGTACTCATTAGAACTAACTTCTAAAGAGAACATAAAACCTAATCAAAATGTAGCCGACATGAATATTATTTCACCACCGTCCATTCGTCCAAGTTGCATTAATATCGTGTCTACATTGTTGCAGACGATCTTCTGGCTTTTAATTGCAACCTTTATGACTCGGGTATAAAAATGTCGGCAATAAATTGTGCAGTTTTTGGTACATGCAAAAAAGACACCTTAGCTCTCGCTTGGCTGTGTTACATCTGCTAAGGGGAAGGATCACTTCGCTAAACCGCTGCTTTTTTATTGTGTCCGTCTATTTCAAGATGACAATGTTGAGAATTCATACACACTTTCAAAATAGTGGGTGACGTTTCTCATAGTACAATTTTAGTTTTCAATGCATACATTTGTATATGACATGTAGATACAATATTCTAAATACGCAGCAGTCAGTTCACATAGTGCTTATCTGTGACTGTGGGATGTGCCCAAGAAATAAATTGTTATTTTCAAACATCGTAAATAAATCTAACACACGGCTAAAAGTTACTCAAATCACTGGGTTCTATTCTTTTATGTTATTTCGCATATGGTCAAACAGAACAGTGCAATGTTGTCACAAAAGATGCATAACTTCTTCGTTTTACTTATTGATTTCTAGTAAGATCGGTCTTTTGGTTTCGCCGGAAAATTGAAGCTTTACTGCTGGATAATCTGAAAGTCTCTGTGGTCAAGGTCACTGAGGGCTCGCTGATTTGATTGCTGATCTTACATATTATTTATTTCTATCGAACATTTTTCCAAACTTTGTCCTTCGCACGGAAATTCAATTTCAACGTGTTGCATTATACAGCAAGTACTAATAAAACGAAGAGCTTGTTAATGTGTTACATTGTAGCGCGGTTTATTTATGGATTTGCATCCACATAAACTCCCCGCTTTGTAACCTTTGATTTACAAAAGTTTGCACACGTTTATTACTAGAATGTATTTCGTATAATGGAATTGCTGCATTTTACGAGCCTCGATAACCTGGCGCAATTGCATGCTGCAAATCACAATTTTTTTCTTTCAACTTTTCTATAAATATGTCTTTTTTATATAAGAATTTAATCGACGTTGAGTATAAAAGCCCCGAGTTAAAGCCGAAAACAATAAATGTTTTTCCCACTGGCGAATGCAAGCAATCAAGTGCATTTTACGACTATACGTGATATCCACTTTGCACATGCAAGCGTCCAGTTGGTTTTGTTGTAAGACTTTGTTGCAACTTTCAATGTGAATCTTTTCCGTGCAACAATGAATAATGCATGCCCACTAATTGCACCCATACTTTATGGCATCGTATAACGTAGCCTTGGCATACAGAACTGCTTGCAATAAAGTATATTGCGGTTAATTCTTTCTAAACTGTTTTTAATATTTGTATCTCTGCACGGTAATGAAAGTACTAATAAAGAACGTCGTTACTGGATGTGTCTTATTATTGCCTCGATAATAAGGTTATGTCTCTCATCCTGTTTATTTTATTGGAAAATTAAATTATTAGATTGTTTAATGGTTTTATTTCTGCTCTTTGGCTTATTCTGTCGAGAGAAAACTACTTCTCCCAAAGGGTTGAGAAAGTAAAAGTGATTCTTCTACTCATGTGATATTTTTCTCCTCGATTTTTCTTTCGTTCAGAGAAAGCTCGTTGTCTTCATCGTTAATATTTAATATTTAAATCGTTAATATTTTAATAGAAAATTATGTCGTTCATTGAAATTCTGTGTCTAAGAGGTAAAAGGCAGGAAGTCCATTTTCTCGATTTTGCGTTGCACATTTTTAAATCGATGTAATGGAGCTCTCTCAATTGCAGTTTGAGTTTAATACAGTTATACTTTTGGAAGTATACTTTTCAAGATTGGATAGAGACAGATTTACTGGTTTTTAACTCACCCAGCAAGAATCATTTCAATCGACTTCCGTCTTTCTACCTCCGAAGTAGAGAAATATTTTGAAAAAGGCACTGACATGTAAATGCTTATTTTAAACATTTGAAAATGTTCCAGTTTTTGTGGTTTTTAAAACAAATACAAAGGAATTTACTTGATAGGAAATGTCACCGAACTAATCGAAATATGAAGTAAAAGAAGGAATTAGTTTCTACCGTGATGGAAACTGTGCATATGTATGTTATGCACATGATTGTAAAATGGCTCAACCTGATGGGATAATTATGAACATGTCTGTCTTCTCACAATGTGTTCTTTCTGTCACATGTCAATGGCTCTTTTACTTGACTAAGTAATAACAGCTAAGTAATGTTTTCTTTGACTCGTGCTCAATATGCAACAGCTGTGTTGTAGAAAACACTCCTGGAAACTTCTTGGAAAACAACTCGTCGTGACACAAAGTACCGCTAAGTTCACTTTCGTCATCTTGCAATATTGTTTCCTTCCAACTCATATTCTTGGGTATAACTCTATGATTTGAATGATAGTTCTAGTGGATTCCAGGGGGTTCACTCCAATAGTTAGACGATTCCATAAAGTATCTGAGTGGCTCTGGTTTCTCAGAAAATGTCACTTGCTGTAATTTGATTTCCAGGTACCTATTGACGTGTCAACACTGGGTTAGACACGTCAATTCGAGAAAATAAGGAACACGATTGACCTCTGGTGGATTCTTTGGTACTATCCATAAGGGGGGGGGGGGGGGGGGATGGAGGATGATATAAAATTTGCTTTAGTTGTTTGTTATGGCTGATAAAGTAAACTTGTAACTTAATCTAAATTTAATTTGTTTCTCCTGGTTCACTGCGCTATGGAAACACGAACTTCAAAATAAAAAAGTGAATCTAAAAAGTTCCTGCCAGAAGTGGCTCCATCACGTATCGCTTATTTGTTCGAATAGATATCTGGAAATCAAACTGCATGTGAATTATTTCAGAAACCAGAGCCACTCAGATACTTTATGAAATCGTCTATTTTTTAACTGGCAGCCATACTTGAATATTATATCAATGTGCTTTTTACAGTTTATCTTCCGCTCTTACTTTCGCTCTTTTGGCAAAGATCTCTGGTTTTGTTTTTTGGAAATTCACATGTAAGGACCAAACTCTGCTGTTTTATGACCCATTTTCTTTTTTAAATCCTTTGATTGATTCAAGTTTACAAAAAATATCTGACTGCTTCATCCGATCAATTTGAAATTTTGCAAAACTAACATTTTATCAAATTTTTAAAATTTCAGTCAAATCCTTAACTGGTTAAAATTGAAATCATATTTCTGATTGGTCGAAAATCAAAATGCTCGGATTAAAATCTGTCGAGAATGTAGGTATTACGTAATTGACAATAGGGAAGTCTCCTTAAAATTAGATTTCAGAATAATAGTTATTTTATTAAAGTTGAGATGTTGCTAATTACAGATTTGTTATTATTTTTGTTGTGAGATGAATAGTTTTCAAGGAATTAATTTAAATAGATTGATACATTTCTTACAATTTTAAAACATGAAAATTGACAATGACATCACAATTTGCTATATTCCCATGGCAACAATCGAATCACAATGGTTCGATTCAAGCATTGTTGGAGACTTGGAAATTACATCACAATCCTGATTCTCGTTGCCTGCCGTTTTTCC